>PVLD010006883.1:0-95000 GCA_004027595.1 Dinomys branickii | reverse complement strand
TCAAACCTACTGAGAAGCTTCAAGAATAGTATGACCAGCTGCTACCTGCCCCTCACCCGTATTTACCAACATCTGGCCATGTGTGCGCTCACATTCAAGCACACACACGTACACACATACACAAGTTCTCATGGCTAGGATGCTGTCTCTAAAGCCAACCTAACCCCCAATACAAGCATCAGACTTGAGAAAGTCACTGTTATGGTTTGTGTCTGGATGTCTGCGCAAAGCCTCATGCAGTTGTGCAGTGGGCTTTTAGAGTTTGTGATGGATCCAGGATCCAATGCTGGAATTATGGGTGTGTGTGCTACACCTGCGCTGGGGTGGATAGTTTGCATATGTAAGGGAGAGAAAGAGGCTGCCCTCCCTTTTGCTCTTGTTTTGTGCTGTGTTCTGCCACCTTCAACACTTGCCCTCTGCCATATGCCACTCTGCCTTGAAACCAGGCAACTGAAACCTCCAAAACTGTAAGCTAAATAAACCTTTCCTTCCTTAATTTTGGGCATCAGGTATTTTGTCCTAGCAACGAGAGAGAAGTACCAAGACAGTTACCCATTGTGAGGAGTGTGATCCAATGTACACACAGTCCATATGAAAATTCCTCAAGGTTCCCATCATGTCTGTTACAGCTGTGTCTTCTTTTTATATGACTTGTTTTTATTGAGGTGAAACTCATACAGCAAAGTTAACTTCTAAAGTGTACAGTTCAGGACCAGGGGTATAGCTCAGTGGCACAAGCACTTGCCTGGCAAGTGCAAGGCCCTGAGTTTGATTCCCAGTACCAGAATAAATAAATAAATAAATATATAAAGCTTTGTCTAGTTTCAAAACACTTTTTGTCCCCAAAACCAAACTCCCTACTCACTAAGTAGCCAGTCCTCAGGCCCCTCGTCCCCAGCTCAACTGCGCTTCAGCAGGTGTGCATAGTAAGAAATCTTATAAGGTGAGATTTTTCTTTCTTAAAAGATTTTATTATAAATTAGATGTAGACCTACACCACTTATGTATTTATTTGGGGGAAGGAGGAGATACTACCCACTGGCTGGACATCTTGGGACAAATCCTTGCCCTCTCTGCTTATTTTTTCATTTTGGGAGAAGAAACTTCGAGGAAACCTCGTAGGACTTACCCAACCCTAGAATTATGAGTGGATCTTTGTCAAATGACCAGGACAGCACAGTTAATACTCACTTAAGCCTGGCTTTTGGAGCCTCTGTCCCACCTGACAGGTTCTGCCCAGGCCTGGGGACTGGGGGCAAGTGGAAACATACCTGTCCTGGCGACTAAGATCCCTGGGGGCAGCAAGTGATTCATGAGATTCTCATCCATCAGCAGCTCCAGGCTTTGTGGCTCAAAATCTCATCTGTGAAATGAGTATCAATCGCTGCCATTGAGACCTGGTAACTGCAGCCCACTCCAGAATAAGGGCTTAGAAGGGAGCAGCAGCCACCAGACCAGACCTGATGCTAAGAGCAAGTCTCTGCCCTCACACCCCCATGCTGGCTCTCTCTCCCTCTCCTATTTCTCGATGGGCATGTGAGGGTATATCTCAGCATCTGCCAGCATGCCCTGGAATGGAGCTGGCACAGGGGGAATGCTTGGGAGCCTGTGCTGCTTCATCTTTAAAGACAGATGTTGTTCATGCTGCCCGTTGGCTGAGATCATCCTTCAGTAGCAATGCAGACATCAACCAGTGCAGGGCCTCCCTACATGTATGGCCAGTGGCCCCTGACACAGGGTCCCCTGAAGGCTGGGAAAGGAAGGATCTAACTGACCTGAACTGAAGTCTGAGCCATTAAGGAGCCCAGAAAGGGTTTGCAGATCAGACAAACAACTGCACAGTTAGTACAGCAACAGAAGACAAGGCAGAGAGGAAGAAAGGACAGAATGAACAAAAAGTACGGCCAAACTCAGAAGGCAGTGTGTTCTGGGGACCATGATCACCTCTTGATTCATCCCACAGTCCCAGACCACTGACTGTGTCTGGTCCTGGGCAGGCAGCTGGGATAGGGTTGTGCCCTGTGTGAATTTACCCTATCTCTGCAGAGTTGTATCTGGGAAGGTCACAGCTGTGAGGGCAGTGTCCACCCTGGGGAGTACAGGCTGGGGCCACTGAGCACAGCAGGCACTGTGTGTGTGTGTGTGTGTGTGTGTGTGTGTGTGTGTGTGTGTGCAGAGCTCTGTCACTCAGAATCACCCTGCAGTCTGTGATGGCCACTCTGGGACTTGCTCCTGGGCAGGTCTTAGGGCTGAGCAGTGGGAGGAAGTCAGGGTCCTGCAATGAGCCAGGATTCTATACTTGGGCTGGTCTGCTAACATTCCACAAAAGATCAGTTTGATAGGAACTTTGTGACTTCAGTTCAGCCAGTACTGGGTTCAAAACCCAACTGTAATGCTCATGAGCTCTGTGCAGGACACACTTTCCCTCATCTTTACAGTGGATGTTGTGAAAATGAAAAGGGATGACATATTGGGCTTCCTAAGTACTGGCCACCATGGTCGCCATCGTGGGGCCCCCTGGGTGACACTCTAAAATCATACACTGGAGGGATCATCTCAGGACCTCCTGGCACCCTGGGAGAAGAAACCGGAAATGTACTGCGGAAGGTGGCAGGCGTCTTAGAGAGAAAAGGAAATCACTTAGTGCGTGAAGTTTGAGGAACAGTGAATTCGTCGAGGCTGGGGTCCTGTCGTCTCCATGGGAGGGTTGTGCAGCCCGCCAAGGTCGTTATTTGAATTGGATGATTTTTGATACGGTCTCTATCAGTTTCTCACTAAGCTCATCTCTGTTCTGTTTATATGGACACAGAAGGGGTTGCTGCTTCCCACATGGGAACTCGTTCTATTTCAGTGATAGAGATCACCAGGAATAGAGGTCTGATGCTGGAGATCGGCTTTGTAATCACATCCATCCACCAACTCCTGTGGTTCAGAGGATGAGAGTGAGGCTCGAACTACTCCCCACTGGGAAGACAAGGCAACCCTAGCTGGTGGGACTCACACCTGGATGTCTGAGCTGGCAGCAGATGAGGGATTCGACCCCAGCTTCTCTGGCCCCTGGGTGGCTGCTGGTAGCTGTTGCTAAGTGCTGATCTCACCTGCAGACAGGCAGAGGAGGGAGCTGTGCTACCCTGAGTGCCCTCACTGCACAGGGGCTTCCGGAATCCCAGAGGCAAAAGTTACATCCCACCCACATAGCAGCTACATTGGGGGAAAGGCCCAGGTAGGGATAAAGAGACCACAGGATGCAGAAACTCCCCTCCGAGGAGTGGACATGCGCAAATCTCCCAGGATGCGTGGTTGGAAAGGAAATTAGCAGACAAAGACAGGCATTCTCCAAGGTGCCTGGCTCAGATCTGCTGATGTAAAGGATGCTGGCAGATACCAGAAGGATAGTTCATGCTAAGGAAAATGTTTGGGGCAGGGGGTAGGGGGCAGGCATTGTAATTCAAAGGCTTTTCTTTAAAGATATGTACATACTCTTAAAAAAAAATCTAAGAGCAAAATTTTATCTAAATAGATACAGTAGTCACAATGCAGGAATAATATTCTAGGTTTTAAAATGGGCTATATTATACTTCGTGGATTTTCCAAATTTTCAACCATAACTAAGTAGTACTTTGGCAATTAAAATGTTCAAAGTCCACCTTTTTTTTTTTTTTTGAGGTATAATTTAAAAGAAAGTGCACCCTAGGTAGCGTTTCAGTTGTATGACACAAAAGGGTCACGGAGGTGAGTGGTGGGGACGGTTACACACACGGAGGTGGTATTAACCCCACAGACCAGCACACTTAAAACACTCAGGATGGCAAATCTCACTTGTGTGATTTTAATTCAGCTTTATAAGTGGAGAAAGAAAAACTATCCACCATGCCTATGTTAATGCATGTCTGAAATTCAGATACGATGTACACGAACTGTAAAATTTAATAATAGAAATTACTTTGAAACCACAAAAGCATGACCTAATTTGCACATGTTTTTTGTTTGTTTGTTTGTTTTGTGGTACTGGGAATCAAATTCATGACCTCGAGTTTGCCAGGCAGGTGCTGTGCCACTAAGGTAAATCCCCGGCCATGCAACCTAACTTGAAGGGCACAATTTAATGAGTTTTGACCAATGTCAGCCCTGGTTTGTTTACCACCATGGTAAAGAACATTTCCATCACCCCAGAAAAAACATTCTTCCACTCTAGCAGGCAGTTCATCTCCATCCCAGGCAGCAACTAGTCAATGTTTCGTTACCATGGATTTGTCTTTTTCTAGAGTTTCCATTAAATTTTTAAATTAACAATAAATATTGCAAGAATAGCCAGAGAAAGGCATTTAAGTAAATAATAATAGCTACCTCCCCTATCACATACCTGCGTGCCCAGGCCGTCTCCGTATGGATGCTGAGCCACCTGTAGGTGGAGGTACAAGTGTGATCAACACAGACCCCAAATATTATACGAATTTATTACAGCAGAAGAGACACCTCAGAATTTTTCCCCTTGATTTAAATACATTCTTGCCATTTCTGATACAGTTTTGGAAGTCCTCTTTCCCAGTGTGTCTTTTTATCTTTTATTTTTTTTTGAGACAGGGTCTTGCTGTGCAGTTCAGGCTGGCCTTGAGCTCACTTTGTAGCCCGGGCTGGTCTTGAACTCACAGCAATCCTCCTGCCTCAGCCTCCCAAGTGCTGGGATTACATGTGTGTGCCACCACACCTGGCTCTTCCCCAGTGTCTTTATGAGATGTGATCAGAAATATGCCGCTGCCAAACGCTGCCCAGTGAAGGGCAGGCCAGTGTGCTCTCCTCACCCACCTTATTCACCAGATCTGGCACTGTGCAACTTCTGGCTCTTCCCCAAAGTCAAAATGAGCATGAAAGGTAAATGTTTCGCATTGACTCAGGACATCAAGGGAGCCACGACAGTGCAATTAAAGACACTCACCAAGAAAATTTCCATAACTGCCGCGGAAAGCGGCCGAAACAATGGAATAAGTGTGCTCAAAGTGAAGGGGAGTCTGTCAAGGAAGATTCATGGCAATGTGTCTTTTACTACAATAATTTTTCCAAATGTAAGTCATATTTTTCAAATTATTTTCTAATTCTCCTGTGAAATAAGGGTTCTTCTTCTTGCTCTCTCACAAATGAGACGGAGCTTCTGAGAAGCCTTTCACTGTCACTCAGCTATGACCATGCCAATTTCTGGGCCAGCTAAATGACCTGTTTTTGGAACAATAATCCCTGGCGGGGGTGGGGGGTTTAGTGAGTTGGAAAGTCCTGGGGAAACAAGACATTTGTAGCACGTTCTGGGTTCTGGCCTTGGGCTGGCCTGTCTAGTTCAATGCTTAGGCTTTTTTGTCCCAAGGCCTACACTTTTCTGATAAAGATTTTTTTTTTTTTTTTTTTTTTTTTTTTACCAATGCTCTGACTTCTCCAATTACAAAATGATTTTCAATCACAAGGGAGCAGGGGTTGGGAAGGCAGGGGGCACTCTTAGGTACTTAGAAATGACCAGAAGAAAGAGTACAGGTTCCTAACTACAAACTAAAAGAAAACAATTGTCTTCATAATATAAAGTCTGCATGTGGAGCTGACCAGGATGTTCGGAGTCACTGGGATATGGGTTTAGAAACAATGACCATCTATCTTGTATCTTCCATGACCAGAAAATAGCAACCTCCCCAAGCTCAGTGGAAGGAGAGAAACCCCAGAAAAAGGATTTAAGGTTCCATATGACAGTTAAAAAATTTTCTAATGTGGCTACAGATGTCTTGCAGTGTTAGAGAGCTTGACAAGCTTGGGTAAGACTCTAGGTTCCATCACCAGCACTACAAAGAACAAATAGACAACCCTTCCCCCCCAAAAAGCAAAAAACAAACAAACAAACAAACCCTCTGGAGCCATTCGTGGTGGCATACACCTGTAATTCCAGCACTCTGGGAGGCTGAGGCAGGAGGACAACAATTTGAGCCCAGCCTGAGAAACTTAAAAAATTAGCAAGAACTTGTCTCAAGATAAAAAAAAAAATCAAAAAGAGCTGGGACTGTAGCTCAGTGTGAAGGCCCTGGGTTCATTCTCCAGTTAGGTCAGAAAACAAAAAGCAAACATGCTCCGCTAACGTGAAATCCAGAACAAAGGCACCAAACGAAGCCCTTCTGGCCATGTGGGCCTCGGACTACATTGTAGGTGGTGGTAATGGCCAGGATGTGTGGACTGCTTGCTGCCCAGCTCAGTGGATGAAATGTCCTCAGGAGAAGAACCAGCCCACTGAGCTACTTGAAACACATACAACCTGGGCTGGGGATATAGCTCAGCGGCATAAGCGCTTGCCTGGCAAGCCTGAAGTGATGAGTTCAATTGCCAGTACCAAAAAAAAAAAAAAAGAAACAAATACAACCTGAAGAATCAGAGCCAGGAGACAAAGCGACTGGGGCTTCAAAAACCCAGGGGTGGCAGCCCTCTGGGAAGAGGTCCACACCTGATGCACCTCCAGCTGTCAGCTATAGAGCCCGACAGGTGGCCACAGCGCCCCCTGCTGGCCACTGTGGTGTTTCCCCGCCCATCCACGCTGGACACCAGTATATGCTCAAGCCTGGGCACTGCAATCAACCACTCAAGCAGCATTCCTGTCTGTTTGTCTATCTTCACAGCCTCACTTCCCTCACACGTGGCAAGATTCACAGCCTCAAGGCTCACAGCACACCTGGGACTATGGCACACCGGGAACCGAGCTGATCCTCAGGACTGCCGTCATCACCTTCATAAATGACTCCCGGGCACTTCTGTGTCATCACCTTCATGAATGACTCCCGGGCACTTCTGTGCACTGCTCTGTGTGACCCGCAGGACTGAATGCAGGCCGAGGCCACAGCCCCAGAGGTCCCTGGCCTGGCCAGGGAGTGGCCAGGTGAGGATCCCCGCGCTGCAGCAGGTCTGCCCCGGGAGTCCCAAGACAAGGGTTCTTTCCCGCGGAGGCAGGACAGCCGGGGTTGCTTGTAAGCAGACTGTCTGGGTTCAAAGTCCAACTCCACTACTTGCAGATTGTTGCAGATTGTATGGACTTGGGTCACTCTGCCACTTTTCTGGGGCCCCTATTTTCCACCCATTCCATGGGGGAAAAGGTATACCTGGGGAATCTTGTGGGGGTTTAAACTGAAACCCTGAGAACATAGCCGCGGGGCTTAGACCACCCTGGAGGCATTGCCTGGGGTTCCCTGGGCGCCACCCCTCAATGCCTTTCCACCACTTCTGCAAAAGGCACAGAAGGTTGGGGCGCGGGGAGGAGGTGCTGGATGCTGCCATCTCGCCTCCCCCAGCCCAATTTGGGGCGCACCCGCCAATGTAGCCGCTGCCATCCTCCTCAGTACCCCGTATTTATCACGGACTTTAAAACGAAAGCTGCAGGGGAGGGTAATTAAGTTTAATAGGAGCCGCCGTCGATTGAAAGCCACAGGGGGGAAGTAATTAGATTTAACAGAAGCCACGGCTTTCTGAACCAAGACGCACAGCGTGGGAGTCCCTGGTCCAGAAAGCTTAGGGGATGATGTCTTTTTCTAAAGGCTTTCCTGGTGACATTTTCTGCGCGCTCCGTCATTAACGCCAGTCACTGATGGGGTATGAATGTGGCCTTTGCTCATTGAAATTCATTAGGCCTGGCATCTCCGCGGCGTCTCCGCTTTGCCCTCCCCACTGCCTTTGCGCGGGCCCGTGCGCTCTTCCCCCACACTCCGGAGCCGGGAGTTGGAGGCACAATGGGCAAGGACCCGAGTTAAGCCCAAGCCCGCTGGGAGGAGTTCTTTCTGCCCCGCCAGAGCATTCTCCTTCTCTGCAGGCGCCGCTTCACCGAGGTCCCCGTCTCCCCGCCCGCCAGGGCAGGCGCGCCCGACCTCCCAGACCGCCCGGCTCGCGGACCCCGCGCGCAGGGCCTCCGGGGCCGGGCCTCTGATGCACGGCACTTCAAAAACAAAGGAGCTGCGGCCGGAGCTGGGAAGCGGAGTTCACCGACGCGGCAGCTGGCCAGCCCACCCAGCCCGAAAGTCGATTTCCCAAACCACCGCCCTTCCAGCCTGCAACCCCGAGGGAAGGCGCCGGACGCAGAAGGCGCGCCGAGCGCTGAGCCGAAACTGAGGCTGAAATGCCACCTCGCGGCCTCCCAACGCGCTGCACTCCCATTGTGTGTCGGCTCCGGGAATAGTCGCGGGAGCAATTTAACCGGATAAAGGGGCGCGCGGGGTGTGTGTGTGTGCGTGCGTGTGCATGTGTGTGTGCGCGTGTGTACTGGGATTGCCGCGGTGTGTGTGTGTGTTTGTGTGTGTGTGTGTGTGTGTGTGTGTGTGTGCTGGGATTGCCAGAGAAAATCCGAGCTGCAGGGGGAAATTCTAGCAGACAACATGAGGTGCATATGCAGGCTGGCGGTTTTGGAGGAGGCAGGGAATGTGGTCTTTGAAGCAGCGCACCAAAGCCAGCCCGGGCATGAGGGAGGCAAAACTCCACATCCCCTAATCTCTGGCCTCTGCCCCAGCTAAGGGCGCACACCGAGGGCATCCTCAAGGAACTGGGAAGAGGCTTCAGTTGTCTACCGCTTTGTGAAATTAAGCTCACACTACCCAGAGCCCCCAGGCTGCCGCACTAAAGAGAGTTGTTCTCTGGGGCGGGTCGCACATCGGAGCAGCCCCCCTCCTCCCATCAGGACGGCGTGGGCGGGGTTAAACGGGCGGGGACTAGGAGCCACCGCCCACCTGCCGGGGCCAGGTCAGGAGGCGGGATAAGAGAGGGTGTGTGCAGGGGGCGGAGGCTTGATGTAATCCCGATCAGAAATGCTCGGGGATCCCAAGCACCTACCCACCGGGCTGTCCCGGCAGGCTATATAAGGCTGCAGACCCGAGCCACCGCGCCGTCGGAGCAGGAGCGCAGTGCGCCCAGGTGCCCCTAGCTCACGGCCAGCTCGAGGGCACCGCGCCCAGGTGCCACAGCCCTGCCGCGCATCGCCGTCGCCGCGAGTCCCCGGAGGTGCCATGCGGAGCGCGCCGAGTGGATGTGCGGTGCTCCGCGCCCTGGTCTTGGCCGGCCTGTGGTTGGCGGTGGCGGGGCGCCCCCTGGCCCGGCGGTCTCTCGCCCTATCGGACCAGGGGCCGCACTTGTACTACGGCTGGGACCAGCCGATTCGCCTTCGGCACCTGTACGCCGCCGGCCCCTACGGCCGCTCGCGCTGCTTCCTGCGCATTCACACGGACGGAGCGGTGGACTGCGTCGAGGAACAGAGCGAGCACTGTGAGTGCCCGCAGGTCCCCGCGCCCTCCCCGGCGCGCCTCCTCCCTTTGCCCTTTCTCGGGCCCCTTGGGACCCCGGAATCTCCCAGGAACCCCAGCGTTTGGCAGCCTGGCTTTACCGTCCCTCCCTGGGTCCCCAGATAGCGCGGGGGAGCGCAGGTTATCGAATGAGTGCGTCCATGTGTGTGGGCCCAGGCCGCAGCTTCTTGCTTCCCGTGTACCCAGGTTTGCTGGAGATCAGAGCAGTAGCTCTGGAGACCGTGGCCATCAAGGACATAAACAGCGTCCGGTACCTGTGCATGGGCCCTGATGGCAGGATGCGGGGGCTGGTAAGTGTCCGCACCGGGCAACGATGCACCCAACACGGGTTTTCTCCCACCTCTGCTCAAACCTGTGTGCAATGTCAGAGGCAGAGCTTTCAAGGGCCGATTAAGCTAATGTTCGGGTCGTCCCCCCCCCCCCCCCCCCCCCCGCCGCATGGAAATTTACGTCCGAGCCTGTGGCCAGAGAATGGGTGAGAGCAGCCAAGCATTCGCAACTGAGCTGACGGCCGCCCGCGGGCCGGGAAGACCCATTATGCGGCTTTCCTTTGATATTAAACAAGAAAATTCACCTCGCCCCTTTGCAGCCTGGGCTTTGCGTGTGGTCCTCTCCTCCTCTCTCAAGTATAAGGAAAGAAGGCATAAACATAAATTGTGTTTTCTTTTTTTAAAAAAGCTATCAAATTCGAAAGCAAAAAACACTGAAATTGGCAAGGTTACTTTTCTTTTTTTCCTCCTGTTGGTTTGCGTTTTGGTACTGGGAATTGGACCCAGGGTCTTTGCGCTGGGCTACATCTCCAGCCCCCAATTTTAAAATTTTGAGACAGATATCTCTGTCGGTTGCCCAAGCTGGGCTTGAACTTTCCATCCTCCTGCCTCAGCCTCTTATTAATTTGTATGTACAAGTGAACAGTGTGGTGTAAAATGCAGATGTATTGGAATAATACTTCACTGCTGTACCCCCACCCCCTCCCTACAACAGCTCACCTGCACTGATGCTTTGGTTTGGGGGTTGGTGGAGTGGGGGATGTGCTAGGAAGACCCAGGTAACCACAGAAGGATCAGGCTGGAAGCGTTTGGATGCTGGGGGCTCTGGTGGCTAAACAAAGGGTGTGAGTTCAAAGGAACTGTGCTTAGAGGAGGCTGTGTGAGGTCCCCGGAGGCCAGGCCTCCCACACAGCCGGGGGCTCCCTGGGAGGAAGGGGGTAGGGCCTGGGTGTGTGTGTGTGTGTGTGTGTGTGTGTGTGTGTGTGTGTGCGCGTGTGCGCGCGCGGCGCATGCGGGCACCTGCAGGGACCCCCGCCCCCAGTTGCAGATGGCCCCAGGGCTCTGCATCTTAAAAGTCTCAAAATTGTTTTGTGTCTGTGCCATCCACTTATTTCATTTATCTGCCTGGAAAGATGTTAAAAAATAGAGGGGGGTCTGCTTGCTGAAAGCTGACCCCAAAGTGCTCCAACCCTGCCTTTGTCACTTAAGTTGACATTTACTAGGACACTCAGGGTGGAAGGGCACTGCAGAAGCTTTGGGTGTCACCACCCTCCCCATGCAGATCTAACCCAAGGTAGGGAGCTTGGAGGAGCGATTCACTGAAGTCCTTTTCTGCTTTTGGTATCTGGGCCATGGTCTTGCACCACCTGAGGACTTTATGCTAATTTTTTAAAATAGGAATGACACATTTTTTTCCTAGAAACTCAGAATTGATTTCGTTTTCTGAATGGAGAAAGGATGATGCTAGTTTCTCCATAGAGAACCATAGAGTGAAATATTTCACTGGTTTTATATACAATTTGTGTTTTTCAGAAATCAGAAGAAACTGCCCCTGATGGCCTGGTGGCTATAGCCTGGTGTGCCATTGGCCTGGGCAGGAGCAGTGGGTCCTTGCAATTAGGCTTATCAGTGCCTTATCAGCGCATAACTCACCCACCTGCAGTTCAGTGACCTTTGTAGACTTGGCAGATGTGGGGCCTGTGTTTACTGAGCAGCTTCCCGGCTCCTAGCCTTAGGCTTTCCCCGTGTCCCCAACTGGGAATGACACCGCTTTGGGGTAGGGCTCACACGCGGGCACCCCTCAAGCCCGGGGACTAGGAATGTTCTGGGGAGCCAGGGACATTTCCTGCCGCACATTTCCGGCCCCCTGCTGCTGCAGGCTCTGCCCTGGGTTTAGGGGGGAGGGGCTGTGGATTATCTCACTGTTGCTGCTGGGCTGCCCTTCCAGGAGGGAAAGTTCCTGCCGTGAATGAAGGAGCCGAAGGGGGGCTGATGCTTAGAAAGTCCCCAAATTACTGCCGGTCTAGATGCTGGCAAGTAGACGCCCCAGCCCAGACCCCAGAGAGAGGCACCTGTAATTCTGAATTAAAAGACTGATCCTCAGATGATCTCGTGTTTAGTTGAGTTTCCCCAGGCACTGGCCGAATGTGATGAACTTTTTAAATGTAAATAGTGAGAGTTGGGGAAAATGTACAAGCCAAGCCTATGGTTTTATTGCTCCAGGGAAGGTAAAGTTGAAAAGTGAGATGATTTAGTGGGAAATATGGAGGGAGTAGTATTAAGTGTATATAAATACTACATAGCTATGCAAAAAGAATATATGGGGCCGGGGATATAGCTCAGCAGCACAAGTGCCTACCTGGCAAGCACAAGGTCCTGAGTTTGATTCCCGGTACCAAAAAAAAAAAAGGAATATATGGACCTAAAATCTAGAAAGCATTTATAAAGACCTAAAATATACTTGCTATTCATATGCTATTGTACCTTAATATGATTATGGATTTTTATGTATAATAAAGATAATAAACTATGTATTTACATATACAAGCACAAGCAATGGAAATCCACTAATGGGAGCCTCCAGGGACAGTTGGTGGTCGAGAGGAGCGTTTCTCCCTGGGGTGCGATGTTTTCCGTCCCGCAGCACTGACACTCTCCGTCCCCCACAGCCCTGGTACTCGGAAGAAGACTGCGCCTTCAAAGAGGAGATCAGCTACCCAGGCTACAGTGTGTACCGCTCCCAGAAGCACCACCTCCCCATTGTCCTGAGCACTGTGAAACAGAGGCAGCAGTACCAGAGCAAGGGTGTGGTGCCCCTGTCCTACTTCCTGCCCTTGCTGCCCAAGGCCTCGGTAGGGCCCAGTGACGAGGAGGAATCCAGTGTGTTCTCGCTGCCCCTGAAGACGGATAGCATGGACCCGTTTGGGATGGCCAGTGAGATCGGGTTGGTAAAGAGTCCCAGCTTTCAGAAGTAACCAGGGCTCTGGGGTGCTTCTGCGGGAATAGTCCTGAGACCTTGTTTGGTTTAGCTTTAGAAGGAAATCTTAGAAATTGTACATATTCCGAGTTTTATATTGGCTGTGCCACTTTCTAGCAGATAGACTTGTCTAATCATAAAATTGTAAGCCTTCCACCTGTCTGGCTGCTATCAAGCCCCCCCCCCACCAGGTTGCTGGATGAATCGCTGTGCTATTCCGGTTCTCCTTGAATACTTCCACTGATGGGGAACTCATTCCCATTGGGAAAATTCCTAACGCCAAAACGAACCTTTATAATTCTTAACCACTTTCAGCACTGGCTGCTTGATGCTAAGCAGTCATTTTTACATTCACATCCAGCTGATCAATCAGGTCTCTGAAAAGCTAGGTACTTTGACTCGCCACATGAGAACTGATGCAGGTCTCAACTCCCTGGACCATTTGAGCTTCCATGTGCCTCCGGGCTAGAGGGACAGCCAGGCTATGGGAACAAAGGAGGCCTGGAGTCCTTCTCCAGCCGAGGACCTCCTGAACTGTCCCTGGGGCTGGTTCTGGGTGGGTAACCACAGGTGGACACCAGTGTGACCATCTGCCCCCAGGAGGCAAGATGGTCACCTGCTTCTTCCCTCCCACATGGTCAGGGCCGGTGTTCTTGGGTGGATGACACGAAGAGGGATGGGCAGTGAAGACAGACAGTTCCACGAGCACAACCAGACCCTGTACCTTGCCTGGGTCACACTAACAGAAAGCAGAAAGCCTTTGCTCCTCCCCAGTGCAGCCCCCTCAGGGTGTTGTGCTTGGAAACTAGCTCACTGGCTAGTGACTCAAGAAGAACAGATCACCAAGCACCTGCCCTCTCCCTCCCGCCCTGTCCAGCCCTCACCCCACCACCAGTCACCAGGAGCTGGGGCTTCCTAGCCACCACCTTCTATCAGTCCACAACGCCCATTTGAAACCAGAAAAGAGAAAGATTGGAAGCCCCAAGTCTTGCCAACAACTTATAGACGAAGCAGGGGAAGGGTCAGAGTTCTTTCCCCAGCACTTACATCTCCAACAGGATATTTATGTGTAATTTATTTTGATATGTACATCTCTTTTATTTTCTTACGTTATTTATACCCCAAAATTATATTTATGTACATAAGGTTTGTTTTCTACATTAAAATGGAGTTGGTTTGTATCAAAAGTCGCATTCTGGTATCGGGAATGGTCACAACCAATGGAGCCACGGGAGGGGCAGGGCTGGCACTGCTGTCCCTGGCAGGAGGCCCTGTCTGTTGGCACCGGGAGCTTCTTGTCCCTTTCAACAGCCCTCTGCACGTCTCACTTCTTGGCCTCACCCTACCTTCTGTTCTGGGGGTCAAGTGTGGTGGTACATGCCTGTAGTCCCAGCACTTGACAGGCTGAGGCAGGAGGGTCATCAAAAGTTCAAGGCCGTCCTGGATTACATAGTGAGCTCTAGCTAAAGCCTGTCTCAAAACAACCAAAACCACTGGTGTAAGTCAGGGTGTCCCACATTCAGCACATCTGAGATCAACCACATAGTGCTGTATTAAGAAGTTCCCTCCCTCCACATAGGATGTGTCAGGATATTTAGCAGCATCCCTGGTCTGTACCCACTAGATGCTAGTGGCCACTCCTTGGTCTGACAGGCAAAAATACCTCACACTCAACATGGTGGTGCATGCCTACAATCCCAGCACTCTGGGAGGTTGAGGCAGAAGGATGGCAAGTTCGAGCCCAGCCTGGGCAGTTTGGTGGCTTAGCAAGACCTTGCCTCTTAATAAAAGATGAAAAAGGGCTGGGGATGCAGCTCAGTGAGAAGGTGCTAGTTTCAATCTACTAGTGCAGAAAAAAATCTCCAGAAGTTTTGTAGGTTTGCTGGAGGAGACAGCCTGAATAAAAAAGGTTTCATTTTGTCCATTAACAAATCCAGAGGGAACCAGGTCATCCCAGCCCGTGCTGCCCACCTGGGCTGTGTTCTAATTCCCTGGGTGTGTCTGTCTCATGCCTGGTCTCCGTGGGGCCCAAATGAAGGGGGAGCTGATCAGGAGAGTCAAGCCAGATCTTTCTTCAGCCTGACAAATTCCTGTGACATCCCAGGAGCCAGGACTGAATCCTGGGGCCACTGGCCAGCTGCAAGGCAGGCTAGGAAGCAGGTCACATTGCTTCCCTGAGCAGAAGCGGCCCTGTTAGCCAGGAGGGAGAGGGGGTGACAGTGAGTGGTAAAGTGTGACCCTCACCGCCAGCACAGGTCAGTACGAAGTCTGCATCCAATCAAAACACCCATAAAGCGACAGTGCCCCAGAGAGTGAGGATCTCAAAGGGAGGCACTGAGGAGAAGGGTTATCAGGGTATCCCTCTTCCCTCCAGGGTGGGCTGGCAAATGAGTGAATTCATGACTGTAAACTAATTCATGCTGGAGTGTTGATGGTTGATTCATCTCTCCATACCACATTTGGACTTTAAAGTCAAAAAGTGCTGCCTTGTTCAGTGGATGGTGCAGGCCTTCAGGCAGGTCTGTGGATGCAGAATTTGCATCTGAGCACCACTTCCTCTGCACACTGCCCTGCCTCAGCTTCTGCAATGGACTGCTTCTGATACTCACCAAATTTAGCAAATCAGTATGCAGTGCCCCCATTAAATTTGAATTTGAAATAAACAATGCTTTCTTAAACTTGTATGTTCCACACACTATTTGGGATATATGCCTACAAAAAATGGTTTATATTCTGAAATTCAAATTTAGCCAGGTTTCCTGTTTTGTACAGCCACCCTCACCTTAGTTTGCACCACTGACACAGGCTCAATGAGGAGGTCCAGGGTCAAAGCAGTGCCCAGCTGGACAGGTGCTGGCAGTGGACAGGCCAGAAGCAGAGAGGCAGAGCTCTGGGGTGCTGCTTCCCCACTCCCCAGGGCGAGAGATGGGCCCCTCCTGGGCAGCCTGTGCTGCGAGCCCCCAAGGAGAGCTGGACAGAAAACATAAAACTGTCTTAAAGGAATAAGACACAAAGGAAAGTATCGGCTCCCCTCATGAAAAGACTAATCCCTCTGGAAGGCTAAGACAGGAGGATCAAAAATCCAAGCCCAGCCCAGGCAGTTTAGTGACTTAGTGGGATCCTGTGTCAAAATACAAAAAAGAGCTGGAGATGTTACTCAGGGTAAAGGCCCTGGGTCTGATCCCCAGCACCAAAGGGAAAACAGAAAGATGAGAAGACCAGGGGAGAGAGCAGAGGGGGCAGCCCAGCCTGGGCCAGCCTGAAGTTCTGACCTCAGTCCCTCTGTCATTATCGGGCATTGGATCTCTTGGGCAAGAGATGGCCCCAGCGGCTCCTGGCTTATCTTGCACCTTCTAGCAGCTCAGTCCAGGTGACAGACACCCAGCCTCTCACACCTAGCTGCAGGCAGAAGGTGGGGGTGTCCCCTCTCATCCCAGCAGGGGTCAGGATGCTGCCACCTCCTCCAGCCCAGTGAAAGCCCAGGGCAATGGCCGTCCCTCTGAGTCACCTCACCACTTTGGGAAGAGCTCACCCTGCAATCTGGAAAGTGACAGCCAGGAAGTTCCAAAGCAGAGTTCTAGAGGGCAGGAGGGAGCACCTGCCTTGCACCCAACACCCTGTAATACTTATTTCTGGACACACAGCTCCCAACACCCCTGAATCTCTGAAGCTGTGAGTCTTTTTGTGTGCTAATGAGTTGACCCTTGACTGGCAACACCCCGTGGGACTTCGGGGTGGGTCAGTCACCTGAAAATAAAGGCTGCAATTAGCCCCACCCCACCCCCATCCTGGGGGGCTGCGGAGATGGGGACGGAGGGTTGAGTTGATCCCCAAGGCCGAGGCTGTATTCCTCAGTTCTGTGGAATGCAGTCTTTGGGAACCTGAGCTTCTGAGTAGCTGGAGAGTGGGAGATCCAGAAGGGGAAGTGCAGGGTGGGGGTCCCCACACACCGTACTAGACAGTAGCACAAGTGCTTCCCTGAGGTCTGAGTCACTGGACCAAGCAACAGAGCCCAAGGAGGAGCTCACAGAGGCCCCAATGAGTAGCTGGTCAGGCAGAAGCCCAGGTAAGACACTGGTGGCTGCAACAGGCATCCTGAGGGGGGACAGTCATGGGGACAGAGCCCTCACCTTGGGGTGGGGGCGCCCTCTCCCGGGAGGCAGTGCAGAACCAAAATGGGCTAGAGGGTACCCAGATGGTGCCCTCACCAAATGATCTGCCTTGTGAGTGGGCACCAGAAGAAAATGAGGCCATTTGTGTTCTTCTTACACAGATTTGACCCCCAGTCTTGTGTCAAGGTGCCCAGGAAAAAAACCACAAATTTTTAAGGGGGGAATACAATGTGGGCCTTTTGCCCCCGAGGGTTGGGAGTGGGGGAATTGTTGCATTTTTCAATTCCATCTTTTCTATCTGGTTCTTTTTCCTAATTCTATTTAACTGCAAATATGTTTCAGTGGTTTCATTTCGGTGGCACACGTCTGTAACCCCAGCACCCTGGGAGGGTGAGGCAGGAGGATCCTGAAGATTGAACCCAGTCTGGACAACCTGGGAACTTGGCGAGATACTGCCTCAAAATAAAAAATAAAAACAGGGATGAGGAAGCAGCTCGGTGCAAAGGCACTGGGTTCAGTCCCCAGAGAGGAGGGAGTGGGAGGGAGAGAGAGGGAAAGGAACCCCTTCTTGTTGCTTGGTGAAGCGTTCAATGATGGCTGCTTTAAAATCCCTGTCAGACGCTGCAGCCCCACCGGTGATTCGTCCCGGCGTGAATTGTTCTTACTCACTGAAGCTGCGATGCCCCCCACCGCCCATGCCCGGTGTGACCTGCGGATCTTTACGGCACCCTTCTTTCCTCGGTGTCTCTCTTTCTCTCAGCTCTTTTTCCCTTCCCGGTTCTTGCTTCCCTCCCTGCCTTCTTTCCCCTTCCTTCCTGTCATCCCCTCGGCCCCTTGCTTGATTTTTCTTCTTCTCATCTATGGCTCTATGGCTCAAGGGAAAATCGTGGCTGGCTTATTCTCCTCACTCCTGTAGCCCCCAACCCCAGCTCTGCCTTCCTGTTCTCACCAGTGAGGCTGGAAAAGCAGAAGATCTAAGAGACACAGCAAACAAAGCCAGGCATGTGTGCCTTCCAGGGTCTACTCTCCTGCTGGGCACTGGATAATATTATTCATTCTTTCATTTATCTCTTTTTTTTGTTGCTTTTTTTTTTAAGACAGGGTCTTGGTGTGTAGTTCAGGCTGGTCTTGAATTCAGTATGTAGCCCAGGCTGGCCTGCCTTAGCCTCCTGAGTGCTGGGATTATAGCTATGCATCACCACGCCTGGCAGTATTTTGTTGTTGTTGTTCTTTTTCTTTTGGCGGTACTGGGGATTGAACTCAGGACCCTGCGCCTGCTAGGCAGGCGCTTATTCCACTGAGCTATATCCCCAGCCCCAACACACCTGGCAGTATTGTTAATTTTTAAGCATAATATTTAGTTATGCTTTAAAATAAAATCTAAAATGGGTCAGGTTATGCATATCTGTAATCCCAGCACTCTGGGATGCTGAGGCAGGAGGATCTCAACTGCAATTTGGCCTGGACAACTTAGTGACTTATTGAGGTCCTGCCTCAAATAAAAACCAAAAAGACCTGGGGATAGGCTCAGTATAAAAGCTGTGGGTTCAATCCCAAGTACCACTAAACAAGTACATGAAAATATAATAAAATCTATATCTAACTGGCTGAGATGGTACATGACTATAATCCCAGCACTTGGGAGGCTGAGGCAGGAAGATTGCATGTCTGAGCCCAGCCTAGGTTGTCAATTCAAAGTCAGCCTGGACTGCATAGGAAAACCCTGTCTCAACATACTCAAGTGAAATAAAAATCTGTATCTGTTAGAGATACAGAGTGAAGTAGTCACAGGTGAAGTGACCACGCACAAAGAAGGATGGCAAAGAGCCACAAAGTGGTGCTGAAGCTGGGCGAGGGCTCCGGGCTCCCTTACGCCATCTGCACCGGTGCGTATTTGGAGCTGTCCACAACGGAGACTTAAACCAAGGACCAGATGGACATTGTCCACTCACTTTCCAAAAGCTGCCTGGAAGCTGCTACAAGGACAGCACTGCCTATTGGGGAACAACCAGCTGGGGCCTGTGTGACCACGAGGAGGAGAAGCCCAGGGTTTTACTGGACTCGAGGACCAGGCAGGAGGAAGGGATCTTTATCCTTCAGGGTCACAGAGGTCTCAGGTTGCTCTGTGGCTGCTGCCCCATCTCGAACACAGTCTCCAGAGTCCACTGTGAAGTGGAGGATTTGAATTGGGAACCTCCCACCGCTTGGCAGACGTGTACTTACCTATACAGGCACATCCCTGGAAGGACTCAGAAAAGCAGGCAACCGGCTTCCACGAGGACGAGGGAGCACAGAGGAGGTGTGGCAGGGAAGCCCTTTCTCTATAATTCTTTTTCTCTAGTTTCAGTTTCTTTTTCCAAACCCCATACCCAGGGGCCCAGGGTGTAGGTCCAGGCCCTGGGGTCTTCAGCACCCTCCAGAAACTCCCGTACTTACGATGGGCTGAACTGAGTTCCCCCAGGACAGCAGGGAGGCCTTCAGCCCCCACAGCTCAGCATGGCTGTGCCAGGGGACAGGGTTTTAAAGAGTTAAGTAAAGCCACACGCAATCCTGTGCTGGGGCAGAAATTCAACGCAGCTGATGTCACTGTGTGAAGACACAGAGTTGAAGCGGGCTGCAAGCCAAGGAGAGGCCTCAGGGGGCCCAGCCCTGCCCACCCTGGCGTCAGGCTCCAGGCCGCTGTGGGAACGTTGCTGTGTGATTCTCAGCCACCTGCCCTGGGCTTTAGCCTGGCAGCTCTAGCACACACAGGTAATGGTCAAATCCAGCTTCCTGTCATCCAGATGGTGGTGGCCAGGGCTCGGAGTAGAATGGGCCGTAACTCAGGGGCTGGTGGGTGTGGCTGAGGGTAGCAGGGCTGCCTGGAGTGCTCAGCACGGGGCAGCTTGGGCCCCTGCTCTGAGGAGGCCTGCGGCTCCATGGTCTTGCCCTGACAGAGGCCGGTAAGGCCCATCTCCAGGCTGTGGTTTCAGGAGTTACGATATAAACTGGGCACATTGGTGCACACCAGTAATCCCTGCGCTCAGGGACACTGAGGCTGGAGAATCACATGTTCGTTTCCAGCCCCGGGGATTTAGAGATCTTAGTGAGATCCCGTTTCAAAATAGAAAGAAATGCATAAGTAAGTAAATAAATAGACAAAAAATGGGAGGGGAAGGAGAAATCAGTAGGCAAGCTGGGGCCATAGCTTAGTGCAAAGGCCCTGTGTTTAGTTCCCAGTACCTAAAAAGATTACAATATACGAGTAGGTCTAACACACCATAAATCCATACGAACCTTTTTAGGGTCGGGCTGGGGGAAATGGAGGTTCGTAAATCCCAGCAGTGGAGGCCAACACCACAGTCTGGCCAGGTTCTTGGGGCTGCTCCGTCTGCGGCGCACGGGCGCCCTCCAGCGGCAGTGCGCAGAACAGGCCGCGTGAGGCCTAAAGCACAGGGCCCTGGCTGGAATTCCGCAGGTGCAGCGCGCCTCTTGTGCCTCTTCCGGTGTCTGGGCTTGGAGGCAGTTGGCTGCCCCCAGGGATTCTAGCAGCTGTGCCCTCACATGTGACGCCTTTGAGCGGTCTGACTGCTGGTGGCTGACGGCACCCGTGCGCGAGGCTGCAGATAAGACTCCAGGAGGGGAAACCACAGGGATGCACTGTGTGCTGTCTGGTATCTGCTGATGTTCAAACTTACCCTTTAAATCCTCAAAGGTCACAGTTTTGGAGAAATTTTTTTCTATTATTCTCAGTGGAACATGGTTATGATACCTCTTGGTATTGGTGGCTTCTTTCTTTCATTCATTCATTCAGTCCTGGCAATTGAACCCAGGCCTTTGTACTGCACTACACCCCCAGCCAGCCTTGTGTTAAATTTTCATTTTCCAACAGTGTCAAGTTGCCTAGGCTGGGTAAAAGCTTGCAACCTTCCTGCCTCAGCCTCCCAGAGTGCTGGGGTTACAGGTGTGCACCACCAAGCCTGACTCAGATCTGTGGCATTTTGTCCAGTTGGGTGAGGATACCCGATGAAGAATCCCTCCTGCTGTATCACAATGCTAGGTTGCAACTCCCTCATCCGTCCTTTTAAAATGGGGGGGGGCAGCAAAAACCCTCCGAACAGTACTAAAGCATCATGGTGGAGACAACTGACCCAATGTCACACCTCATCTTCTATTTCCCAGATTCCCTTGTGTTTGGCGAGGGCCATGTGACCAGGCTTCACCAATACGGCATAAGCACATGTGTTCACCTTGCTCTTTCCCCAGTCAGTTCCTACACAGTGAGGAGAGCTGCCTGCGTACATGGGGTTCGCAGGAGTGGGAAAAGGCTTTCCTGGTTCCCAGGGACGCCAGCGTTGGTTTCTACATCACATCCCACCTCACCTGACTAATTCAAGGCTGTACAGTGACCTGAAAATCTCCCCTCAACTTTCTGTCTTTCCACACGGAGTCTCATTGCCCCAAAGCTCTCCTGCCTCTACGGGAGCATGCAAAGTATCCTCTTACTCCCTGGGACAGCTGGGCTTACGGAATCCTGGCAACCCTGCTGTCCAGCTTTTCCTTGAAGGGAACGGATGGAAGTTGTCCCTGTTTCTCCTTCCCATAGTTGGAAGCCATGGCTCTTTCCTGCTGGTCAGAGCAGAGACAAGAAAACGGAGTGATTGGAGTTTCAGCGGGCTAAATCTCAGCTCTTGGCCACAGGCCCCTGGCTCTGGGGGTGGGTAAGGGGCAGCTGACCCCTGCCAGCTAGGGCCCTCTGGGCTGGGCAGATGCTCAAGGAGCCTGGCTCTCACTCACTGACCAGAGCCCCAGCACCCAACCCCCACCCCAGGCCTCCTGCACTGTGGCATGCAGGGTTCCCCAGCAGGCAGGTAGAAAATGGTACAACACATCCTGGCAGGCTTTAGTGAAAGAACAGGGAGGAAGCCAAGACCGAAAGCCTGTGCAGGGTTCAGCCTTTGGATTCTCCTCCTCCTATCCAAGAGGGTCAAATTCGCATTTAAAGAATCCCCAAATCGGCTCTTTCTCCAGCTGTGTTATTATTTACTTTTGATGAATATGGAAGATGAAGGTTTTCCTTAAAGTGCATGGTTGCCTAATGAGGTTCTTTTATGAATTTAAAATAGCTTCTTCTTCTGCCCATTATGAAAGATACGTGCACTGCTTACAAGAGTATAAAACAAACACACAACCCAGATCACAACATAAAAAAAAAAAAAACAGAAGGAAAGCTCTGTCATAACACTATCACCTGAACCTGAGTGCTGGGGTTCTCATCTTGGCTGTTGTCATACATATATAAAACCTGTTGATATGTTTGAGTCTTTTCTTGAAGAGAAATAAAGACAAATGAAATATTTTGACATTAGCTTGCTTTTCTTTAAAAAGAAAACAAAATCCTAATAAAATGGATACGTGTCTAGGTTAACAACCACAGATCTCTATAATCAGGCTTGGTTTGGTCTGGTTAATTTTGGAAGCTGCCCAGTGTTTTGGTACAGATATTTTAAAAATTGTAAAAGTCAATTCCTATTAGTGAATGCTTTTCAACATTAAATTTTCACTTTAGTTCAGTTGACCTGGTTTTTCTTTGAACTTGAACAAGAATAGGTGAAAATAGATGTGTTATGTCTTAGTGTGGTGGGCTTCCAAAAATGGATTATCTCTTCTCCTTTGTAGCTTCTGTTAGAATTATTTGAGAATAGTCCTTCCTGTCCTTTCTTGTAGTACTAGGGATCGAACCCAGACCTCACACATGCTAGGCAAAAGATTTGCCACTGAGCTATGTTTCCAGCTCAATAATAACAGTTTGAAATCACAGGAATAAAAATGGTCAAAGCAACATTTGGGAAAACTAAAAATGGAGGCTTGGAAAGGTCTGACCTTTAAGAATGTTCTTCTGATCGTTTTCATTGTACCATACAAGTTTGTCATTTGTATTGTGAATTTATCACACTCAGCCCAGGGGAAAATTCCACTCTGTAAAAGATACACAAGCAAAGATCCTAAGTGCTTTCTCAAAAACTGACAAAACAAGGGGAGGGATTCAAATTTTTCCTACCTATTTTTAATGTGTTCAGTTGCTAAAACATCAAATTTGAAACTTATGTGAGGATTTTGAAAGAAATAATATTTATCTCTTTTCTTTCAAGGAGCTGAGGATCGAACCCAGGCCTCCCCTGTACAGGGCAGGCAGCTGTGCTACTGAGCCATACCCCCAGGCCCCCCCCTCGACCAGCAGAGCTCAGTTTTTAAAGACCGCTCCTCATTGGAAAACTCAATTGTAAATACAATATTGAAAATCCAAGATAACATAATTAGTCGCTTTTCCTTTAATACTGACACAGTCTGGATTCAAAACATATTTTAGGGACAAACCCAATCAAGGTTGCGGGACTGTCTCCAATCTGTATTTCCAGATGAATACTGTTGATAGTGGCTGTATACACAATCTTTCCATACTTTGCAGAATTTTTACAAATTTGACATTAAGACGTACTGTTCTGTGTTAAGTTTCTATGATCATAAGTTTTACTTTATAAGTGGATCCCTCCCCCTGCACTTACCTGTTATTGTATTTCAACTAATAAAGTTCATGCTCAAAATAATGTATTTTAAATATGTATTGATAAGAGAACAATTCCTTTTCTTAGGAAATGTTTGAAATATAATGTTAAATGGGGAGGGAAATGAGATACAGGTGTACAAAAAGTCAGATTATGTGAACATCCAAGGGACAAGTGTAACAAAATTAACAAAAGTCAATGGGTCAGAGTCGTCGAGAATTTTTTTTGCCCGCTGTTTTCTCCATTTCTGTAGATTCCAAGTGTTTTGTAATTTCATTCGCTTAGGAAAAGAAGTAAAAAGTAAAATATAGTTTCAGAACAAAATAATGTAGCATCTACTTAATTTCATGCTCTGAAAGATATTTTATGGAATAGTTTATGCTTGTAAAAGTTACATGTCACTGAGCAAACACAGAATGCTCTAAAACTATGTAAACAAAGAAGGTAAAAATACTATAATTCCAAAATCTAAATATAGTCATCATCATTAATATTGAATGTACTTACTTTTAGTTTTCTAAATGAATAACTGCCTCACATAATTGGAACGTGAATATTTGTCATTTTCTTTTTCTTTTATCTTCACGAGCATTTTCGACATGCTTATCTTTGCCTGCCGGTATTATTAGTAAGGGTCGCACAGGAGTCTTCCATGTGAATGTCTTGCCGCAGGAGTTGCCATCAGCCTGCCATTTGGTCACTTGAAGCTGCTTTTGCAGTTGATTTTACAAAACACACTGCCCTATACGTCATCATACATAAAATTTTCCCGTTTCTCTGATTGTTTCCTTGGGACGAAACCCTAGAAATAAAGTGACCAGGTCAAAGTGTACAATTTCTTTAAAGTTCCTCTTCCTAACTTTCTGCACCACGTGACCCAAAGTTAGCTTAAATGTATGCACCTGGGGTCAAGGAAAGCATCTTTTAATACTAAAAGAAAGAAAATAATGATTTTTACATATTTTCAAGGTAAAAAAAAAATGCATCTCCTTGCCTGTCCCAGGGTTCCTGTGGCCTCTGAGGAGGGTGTCAGGCACCTGCTGCTCCCTCCTGTGAGTGTGTAAGGACGTTCACAACTGTGGCCCTGTCGCTTTTACTGTTCAGATGTCTGTGCTTCTTATCCACTTTAATAAGTTCTTTATAAACCAGAAATAGGATTCCACTATTTATAGTTATGACAAGCATTTTTCCCCCATCGTTCTTTGGTTTTTAATTTTATTTTTTGTCTATTCCCACTTTTGGCATGAAGAAATTTGTATTTTCATAGATCCAAATTAGTTTCTCCAGTTGTGACTTCCTCCGTGTCTTTTATGTGCTCAGAAAGCACACTTCTTACTCCCCTGGATGTCCCATCAGGATTTTTTAATGTCTTTTTTTACAATTAACTCTTCAATTCATCTGGATTTTTCTTTGTTTTCAGTTTTTTTTTTTCTTTTCTGTAGTCCTGGCTGACCTTGAACTCACTATGTAGCCCAGAGTGGCCTCAAACTTGAGGTAATCCTCCTGCCTCAGCTTCACTAGTGCTGGGATTACAGTGGTGAGCCACCATGCCCAGCTCATTTGGAAATACTTTGAATAGTTGGAAGCATAGAATGGAACTTGACTTTTCCCTGATGGCCAATATTATTTCCATTAGAGTTATTAATTAATCTTCCCTTCCCCAGACATTCACAGCCCTCTTTTTAGCCTGTGAATTTGTGCATCTCTCGGAGTTCAATCTGTACCATTCTAGTCTATTTCACTGACTTCATTCTTGAACCAGCATTCCACAACATTTATATTGAGTTTTATCTTTCCATATCCGGAAAGTTCCATACGGTAAATTCTCCACGTCACGCCCTTTCATAAAAATATCTTATTGTTAACTGCTTAATCATGACAATGAAATTTAGAATTTGGACACATATTCCCAGAGTGCAAGAATTTTGCTTGACACTGATTTGTTCAGTCTTCTCATTCAGGATCCTGGTGTATTTTCAGTTTGTTTCATATGGGTCCTGCTTGAGTTGTTGGAAACTGTTATTTCTAAGGAGTTTGTAGCTACTGTAATCTCCCCATCACCATCTTGCACAGGCGGCTGGTAATTATTGTTGGAATAGCAGAAGGCAAGCGATTTTGTTTGTCTTGGTCCACCTCATATATGCTGCTACTTGCTGGACTCTGTTAGGAATTCTAAGATTTCAAATAATTTTTTGTGGGTGGCATCACACTTGGAAATAGTGATACTTTTTTCTCTTCTTTTTGATGCTTACACTTCTTGCTTCTGTGTCATGTGTTGATGCATGATCTGGGTCTTGTAGAAAAATAGCCAGTTAGCATGTATATGATAAAGGCATTCTTGTTTTATTCTTCATTTGAAAGGGACTGTTTCTGGTGTTTCACATGTATGTTCTGTTGTTGCTGATAGTTTGAAATAGATTTTTAAAAAACCTTGTTCAGAAAATATCTCTCGCGGAGATGACCTAGGGGAGCTGAAACCAAATTCTGTGGGGTTTTGTTGTATTGTTAAGCATGGAGGCCTCCAGTTGGAATGCTTGGGTGGGGGAAGGGGATCAAATCTCTCTGAAGTTTAATTCTTATGTTGCATGAATCACCTCGTACTTGCTTTAAATACACAGAGCGATAGCTAACGCTCGGGGTTGGGGATTTAGCTCAGCGGTAGAACGCTTGCCTAGCAAGCTGGAAGCCCTGGGTTCGGTCCTCAGCACCAAAAACAAAAACTAAAACCCATCTGAAAAAAAAAAATCCCAATAAAAAAACACAAAATACAAAAAAGACCAAAAAAAAACAAGGTAACTGCACGCACAACCTTTTCTATTTCACATTCCAAAAACTCTTTCACATATCAAGAGCAGATGGCTGCGTTTATTATTTGCCTTTTCATACGTCTCTGTGTCGATCAGCCTCTCTCCTTCCTTGGTCACATCGCGCCGCTTGCTGCAGTCCTGTGGTGTGGCCGCGGGGACACGGACCCTCACGCCGCTCTTGCACCGTGCCCGAACCCCTCTGGGATCCTGCCGTGGGCTCCGCTGGACCGTGTGACTCCCCTGGGGACGCTGTCCTGCAGCCCGGAGTCACCCTTTCTCTACTTCCCCCAAATCCCACGGGAGGAGCTTCCGGACCCGGAGCCTCCTGAGGAGCCGGTTCTTTGATAATTTTTCCAATTTCTTTCCCTGCCATGTTTAGCAATTTACTCATATTTGCCTGGCTTTTTAAAAACTAGAAACAAGGGCCTGCAGCCCACTGAATCGGTAGGACTGGAAACTCTTGGAGGAAATTGACCCGCCCAATGCTCTAGGAAAGGGGGAGGAGAAAAGGCTAACGGGCGGGGCTTAATCGACGCCCAGCTCCGCCCACTGCTGTAGTTGTCCAGGCGTCCTGATATCTTTTTTGGACCCTCTTGTGTGCCGTCCTTTCCCGGCGGGCTCCGCGCGGCTGCTCCCGGAAGCGGGGTTCGCCTCTTTGGAAGCCAGGCTTGTTCCGACGCTCGTGATCTGGGGACTGCAACCCTAGGAGCTGAGACCGCGAAGGCTAGCGGGAAGGGCCTGGCTATCGCGATGGCCGAGAGTCAGGACATGTTCGACGCCATCGTGATGGCGGATGAGAGGTGGGTGGCGAGGCTGGGCCGCGGCCGCTTGGAGTGCCAAACCTGGTCTCAGCTGATGGCTTGTGGGTTGGGGTACCTGCTTGCGCCTGGCGCCCTGCTGTGGCGTGCGTTGGGAGAGCGCCGTATGGCCCTGAAAGCAAGTGTGGGGCCGAGATGCTAATGATTTTGCCTTGCTCCTCACACGCCCGGACCCGACACGTGCCCAGCTGCTCGGGACCCGCCTCTCCCGTCCCCCGCCGCCTCCAGCATCTGCTCGGCCTGCGGACTGCCTTCCTCCAGGAACGCCCCCTCCTCTAGTGGCACAGGCTTTGCCATCTGGGAGCTGCTACTTTTCAGGTTTCTTAATTGCCAGGCATACGGCAGTATTCATGGACCTGTTGATCCGTGTGTCAGGCGGCATCCCTTTGTCTGCAGAGCCCCCGGGGAGCCCCCAGGGATACAGCGGGCGGAGCTGTTAAGTTTTGGCCCTTTCGCTGCCTTCAGGCCCGGCCCACAGGACACATCAGTAGATGTCAGTTAACACAGTGAGTGAACATTGAACACTCCATCCCTGACATTTGTTTGGGACGTACTTTGAAAGAGAATCCAACTGAGTAGTCTTTCTCAGCTGTTTTAGCCCAGTTTAGGCAATGGATCTTGTTCTATTTGTT
This sequence comes from Dinomys branickii, assembly GCA_004027595.1. Taxonomy (NCBI): domain Eukaryota; kingdom Metazoa; phylum Chordata; class Mammalia; order Rodentia; family Dinomyidae; genus Dinomys; species Dinomys branickii. Next base: position 67,541 of record PVLD010006883.1, on the reverse strand, counting down.
TTACAGATGAGAGGGTGCAGTCATTCCAGGGCTATACGACGAATAAGCGGGAAGCTGTGTACTTTCGCTCATGGGGTGCCCCCAACAGCATGTTTCTCACTGCTGGTTAAAGCAGTGCCAGTGCCACTGTTGAAGGCTTAATGTCAGTGCCTTTATTATATTCCAGTTATCTCATTTTGCGATGATGTAATGGCATTTCTCCTTGTTATTCTACTGAGATGTGATGCAAAGACCTGTACATGATGTAGAGGTTTTTGGAAGCAACTGGTACGAGTTAGTGTTACTTGTAGACTTAGAGCTTTGGCTCCCTCTCTACTCTGGCTTCAGACCAGGGTCACCTAGGAGATTTGAAAAGTAGATTCCTAGGCTTTACTCCAGACTTTTTAACTATCAGGCCCTTGAGTTTGTAGCTTTTAAATTTTCACTGTGTGTTTATCTGGTCCCTTAGCAGTTTGGAGGGTCACCCATTTAGCTCACCTTCCTCCTGTAGATGAAAAAAGCTGGCCTCACAGGGCACAGTGCCTGGCCAGAGGAGACACTCGGACAAAGGCGAGCCGGACCAGAACCTGCACCACTGGACTTGCATTTTAAACTTTTTCTGCTCTATTTTGTCTTATCTGCTGAGGTCTAGATAATATAAGATAGGAAAGTTATTTCCAGAAAAAGCTCTCTTTCCTGTCTGATGAAATGTGCTTCTTCTCCATCATAGGTTCCACGGGGAAGGGTACCAGGAAGGCTATGAAGAAGGCAGTAGTTTGGGTATAATCGAAGGAAGACAATATGGTACCTTGCATGGCGCCAAAATTGGATCTGAGGTACGTGATAACTCTCATTTAGAAACAAACTGTTCCCATACAGTTGATGGTTTACTTTGATGTTGAGTACGATCGATATAGAGCATCAGGCCTCTTGGCATTGGAAGGCCTTTGTGTTGGAGTTAATGGACTGGACAGAGTGTTGATGGAGAAGTATTGTTAGTACAGAACTGACTGCACATTGCTGTATGTAGGTAATTACATTATGCAGCTGGGGGGTGAGCAAACAAGTCCTTGATCGCCTCAACTTACACTGGAGTGTTATGGTGCTTTCTAGCATCTTCAGCCTCAGAGTGGGTGCCTGTGTTTACGTAGAAATTCTACTGAGGTGGCTAATGCAGGGGATTGCTGTAGTGAGTTTAAAGTCAGCCTGAACTACATAACAAGACCCTGTGTCACAAATCAAACAAACAATAGAGAAATTCCATAAAACTCATACTTTTTTCTCCTCTTTTGTCCTAGATTGGCCCTCTCTTACAGATAGATACCTGACCCTAAATGGCAGAGCCTGAGGTGAGGCATGCCGTAACACAGATGCCCACAGCATACGGGCTTAAAAAACATACCTGTATTTCCCTTACACTGTTTCTGAGGGGAGGGAATTTATAAACCACCTGGCTGAGGGGTTCTGGCTCAGGGTCTCAGGAGGCTGCAGCCAGGGTATCAGGCAGAGCTCTGGTGCCCTCTGAAGGCCTGGTCCTGGAGGCTCCGGTCCCACGTGGCACACTCAGGTGACAGTAGGCATGGACCTTCCCCTTGTATGCATGTTTGTACTGACACTAAAGAGCAGTGATCCAGGAAAGCAAGCAGAAATGACATTTGCCTTTCAAGTGAGACCTCAGAAGTCAGCACTCCTTTCTCTGGGTTCCACTGGTGACACAGGCCAGGCAGTCAGGGGGATTGCTCAGGGCGTGAAAACAGAGATAAGCATCATGGCCCTCTTGGTGGCTGATGACTTTACCACCTAACTTCGATTGTCCAGAGTTCAGCAGGTCCTTCCAGTATAGTACTGGAAACGAAGTATGGCTGCCCTTGCTTTGCCTCGCGTTTTGAGTTTGGTCATTAGAAGGTGTAGGTAGTTGCTTATTAACCTCGCTCTTCAATCTTTTTTTGATTGGCAGATCGGGTGCTATCAAGGTTTTGCTCTTGTGTGGAAGTGCCTCCTGCATAGTAGTGCCGGTGACAAAGACAGGTGACGTTGGAGCTGTCCTTTCTTCTTCCTTCCTCAGTGTGTGGGGCAAGAGGAGCTCTGGGCTCATCACTACTCACAGTGACCTTGCTCATTGTGACTTAGCTCCAGCTCAGTTTTCTCATCTGTAAAATGGAGAAAATAAAATGTCACGTGTGAATATTGTTAGAAAAGTTAAAGGAAATAATAAATAGCGCTTGGGCATCTGATGAACACTGGTCATGGTTACTTCTCACAGGAGTTTTTGTTTTTCCCTCCCTTGTCCCTGGAGTTATTAAAGCACCGGGGTGGGGGGGGGGCTTTCAGACACTGCAGCAGTAAAGTGATAGATACTAAGTGACTTCTGTCTTATTCATCCCTCCCTTGAGCTGTTGATGAACAGATTTGAGGTGTCAGCAGCTTTTCCTTAGCCAGCCAGAAACCTTGCAATGTGTGTGACTCGTTTCCCAGTACTTGGAAGCCCTGTGTAAATGTTAGCTGCCATTTGAATTGTTCTTTACATTTGTGAACCATCCTGCCGTGCTCTGCCTGCCTGCCTGACCCATCCGTGGGAGGCTATCTCACCAGTCTTCGTTCTTAGGCCGGAAGCAGAGCCTTAGGCAGGAGGTGGGTCCACCTGGGCTATTCTGCTGCTCCCAGGAGAAGGTGGATTTAAGGCTGGCCCTGTGCAGCACTCTGGTACCTGGTGCCTGGCCCAGCATGGCAGGGAAGGTGACATCCCCTGTCCGTGTGATTTGTCCTTTTATTTGAGATATTTTGAATTTCTGTAGCCTGTGTCATACCCATGTTTGCAAGTAAGAACGAGGTACTTGTGACTAAGTGTGATGCTGCTGGGGTTGCCTGCAGTCTAACTTGCCCTGTTATCCGCCTGTTCCATCCGTTTGAGCAGATGCTTAGGTTAATGTAGGGTGTACTGTAAAGTGTTCTCCTGAGGCCTCAGGGGGCACAGGGCAGCTGGTAGTGAGGTAGACTAATTGTTGACAGCGTGTGCTGCCACCGAGTGGCAGTCGCAGCTGAGCTTGGCTCTCCACTGGGTCCAAAAGGGACAGAAGCCTGAAGGGTACCATTTGGGAGCCCTCCAGCAGTCTCCTCTTCTCCCCACTATCAAAGTTGGTGGCGCTCACCTGGGGGCACTGCTTATTCGAATGCTGTCTTGCCAGGGCAGGCAGCGGTCAGCCCTGTCCTGGAGCGAGGGTCTCCTAATGTCTTCAAGCAGCATACTTAGTCTGTCAGATAGAGAAGAAGCATCTTCAAGATGGCCCACTTCCTGCACCACCCTCCCACCTGGCAGGGTCCAGAGGTCTCTGGAGCCTAAAGCCTCTTTGTTCGCAGATACTTGGATTTTCTAAGTTAGTACAATTTTTAAAAAATCAAATCTGGGACCTCACATGTGCTAAGCCTGTACTGTGCCATTGGGCTATGCTCCCAACCCAGCAGGATTAGTTTTTAAAGGTGAAGGGCGAAGAAAGAATGTTCTACTTTTCCATTTTTTAAGTAAGGATATTAAAAGGAAAACAGCTAACCACCTGCGTGGTCTGCCCCAAAGGAGCGGGCATTTCAGCGCCTAAGAAGCCATGAAGAGCTGTCGCCCAGCAAAGGTGGCACTTACCTGAGTGCTGGAGCTTCTTGTTAAACTTGACATGTTGCTGCTGCCTTTTCAGCAGGGGTGGTGCTGTCTGCACATGGTGCTGGCAGCGCCAAGGCCTGCCCTCCCACCTCTGGGCACACACGGGCTCTGACTGCCTGGCTGTGTGTGTCTGTGGGCGCCTCTGGCCAGGGAAGAATCCTTGCCTATGAAGGTGGCAGCAGGTGGTGGTCTTTGTGGCCTCTCTGAGCGTAGCCCTCATCTTGGCATCTGCATCCAGTTACCTAGGAACTCAGCACTTTGTTGCTTTAACTGACTTACTTTAACCGTTTCCAAAGGGAGGAGAGGGAACAGTGGTGGGTCTGACAACCCAGCTTGCCATGGGCGAATTTGCTTTTCTGTGTGTCTAAGAACACCTGAAAGAGTAAATAAAACTGAAAGATACAATAGATACTGTGAAAAGGGAAGAAATTGCTCAATAGGAAAGAACAGCTGAGATGAGGGAAAGGAGAAAAGAAAGAAGGAAGGAAGGGAAATATGTATGTATATACACATACATTAGATAGCTGAGATAATTGGACTACTAATTTCTATGATTTATTGAAAGGAACAGTTAATGTTTAATTGTTTGATTAATCTTGCATACGTATATCTGGTAATCTGAGCAACTACTTTGAAGGTAGCAATAAGTAATACAACAACCATTGTTGATTTCCTATCATCTTATTTTGAAATTCTGTATCATTTTTATAGTTTTTGTGTTGTTTTTGTCCTTGTTTTTCTTTTAACACACACACACACACACACACACACACACACACACACACACTCACCCCCTAGTAGGAAGTACTCAGGAGGTCATGGTTGCTTTGAATTGCTATCCATCAAACACCTCCCATACCCCTGCTTTCCGGGGACAGGTGTGGTGGAGAGCAGGAGTGCTCCCTGGGTCACTTGTACCTTGAAAAGCCCCAGGCCACAGGAATAGGTTATTTTTAAGGTCCCCAGGTGAGATCCCCATCTCCAGGATCCATGGAAGCAAAGAGAGTCCTGTTATTAACTACCTGCTCAATACCAGAGTTCAGACCCCATGTGGGTGATTTAGTTCTCTTGAAAGTATGCAAAATCGCTGTTTCTCAGCTTTGCACACGAGGACATTGAGGTTCAGAGGAGTAAAGTGACTGAGTGTCCTGGAGATGTGCCTGGGGCCACCCACCTCCCATGGGGTGCCTTTTTGCAGCCTCCTCAGAAGCTCCTTGTCCTGGCCAAGGGAACTGGGCTCCCATACCAGGGAGCGGTGCTGCCCTCGCAGGGAGGAGCCATCTTACCTGCAGCCAAAGCCCTGAAGGCTGTGAGCGTACGCCGCCCTCCTGGAAAGTCCCCAGATCAGGGCAGGCTCGTTCGTGCCCCAGCTGCCTGGTTCTGTCTGTTTCGGTGTCTGTGACCAAGGGAGCCATGAAGTTGCCCCAGTTACTTGCCTCTGTGGCGGGCATGGAGGGAGGCACCTGTGTGCCACTGTACCTACCTGCTGTGAAGCACTAGGTGTGGGCCAGAGCCTGTTGCTAGGAAAATAAATATTATTTAGTTTAATGGGAACATTAATCCTTGGGCTCCAAACTGGGGCATTCTTAGCACACCCATTGCTTTTAAGTGATAATCGTGGTTATTATATAAGCTGAGCTTGTTGTGTACAAAGGACTGAAAGCCTCTATTCTGTGCTTTACAGCAGGAAGATGAAGGTCTTGGAATCATTGATTGCAATGATTCAGAAGTTCCCCTATGATGACCCTACTTATGATAAACTCCATGAAGACTTAGACAAAATTAGAGGAAAATTTAAACAGGTTTGTCTTCTACATGTCTCTTTCTGCCTGAATGCCAGAGTATGGCTTTCTACAGGGTGGCTGGCACAGGTCCTCGGGGTTTGCTTTGTGCTGGCTTTGGCCAAGCACACCCTGTGAATAGTGCTAGAAGCAAATCGTTTCTGTCTCTGTGCAGGACAACTGAGGATGGTTAGGGGACAGGTGTTAGGACTTAACTGAGGTCTGGTGACAAAAGCTGCACTCACAAGAGGGTTATGTTCTCATTAGTGGGCAGAAATCAGCAAGATTTTAAAATGCCATCTTTTTGCTTTTGTGTTTTCAGTTTTGTTCGTTACTCAATGTTCAGCCGGACTTTAAAATTAGTGCGGAAGGTCCTGGACTTTCATTCTGAGGATGACAGATGAACAAAGATGGAACATCAAGGAACAGATGTCTGCATATTAAGTGTTCAAATAATGTCATTAAAGGCAAAACAATGGCAGGGTATTCATTGTTCTGGAGGGAGGGTCCCCGTTTGGCCTCCTTCCCCGAGGTTTTCTGCCTGGGTTGCTGCAGCGCTCTGGGCCCTGTCTGCTGTGCCGTCTGAGGGAGCCCTGCAGATCCCTCGAGAGGCTGCTCAGTGCTTGCTGCTCTGGAGTCGACGGCTTCACTGACCCTTCAACCCGGCAGGCCTGCTTATGCCAGGCCTGGGCTCTGGGGAAGTTACTGTGTTTTTTAAATAGACAGGGTTGAGGTGGGTGTGGCGGTCCACACCTATAATCCCAACACTGGGGAGGCAGAAGCAAGAGGATTGCTGTGAGTGCAAGGCCAGCCCAAACTACGTAGTGAGACCCTATCCCCCCCCCAAAAAAAAGACAGAGTTAACTGGGTATAGTGGTTCACACCTGTAATCCCAGCACTATGGTAGGTTGAGGCAAGAGGGTTGGAAGTTGGCCTGGGTGATTTAGCAACTTTGTGAAAATTTGAAAAGGTTTAGAGATGTAGCTCAGTGCAGAGGCCGCATGTTCAGTCCCAAGTAATGCAGGCAGAAAAGAGACAGGGTTGATGTGAAGTAGGGAGAAGTTAGTGGGAAGACGGCTGGTACTTTGACATTTGTTGAGACTTCGAGGCACCATACAGAACATTGGTCCTTCCTAGGTTTTGTTCCATTGCTTCGGTGGCCAAGAAGGTAGGTGGTTTTCCCCTTTCGAGATGAGCAAACAGAACAGAAAGGGATTGCCTGGTCTGAGAGCCCAGCAGCTGAGCAAGGACTTCACAGCACCACCAAGCACTGGCAGCGCTGCCTTCTGCCACACTTCTGCTGCAGGCAGCACCAGATCCGCTGGCCCCATAGAGCTGTGGGACTCCCCGGGTTCCCTTTGCCTGGACATCTGAGGGAGAGGAAGAGATGCAGGCACCAAGCCAGAGGAGCCTGATGTGCCCTTCCCACTGTCCCCAGAGGGAGGATAAGCTTTGTAGCATTAGTGGTGGACTACAGGGCCTTAGCTTTTCCTCATTGAAGTTTTATATTTTCTGAGTTACCTGTTTTGATAATGTATTTCTTTTATTTGTAAAAATAAATAAATGGCACATTTTAAAGCACAGGTTCGTCTGGTACCATTTCTGACACCCTTCCAGCTACTGTGTGCCTCAGGCGGTTGGGTATTGGGATCTAGGTTCAGAGGAGCATTGGTTTGGCCAACTAAGGGCGAGTACTGTCACATCCTTGCCATCTGGTAACCAGGGAGAAGTAGTCGCTGTGAGAGGATGACAGTGGCCCCTGCCTGGCTGGGAAATGTCCACCTTGCTGGCCAGCCCCAGACTGTTCCCTCCTGACAGGCTTCTCACCTCTCCCACCTCAGGGGTCTGAGCAACAGGATGCTGCTTCCTTCCTCTACTGCCACATGGGGCCCTGGCGACCTCTGATCATCTTCCTCAAGTTTGTGTGTGCTGACCTTGACCTGTGTCTGCCTGGCTCTTTCTGGAGCACTGACCCAGGTCCCAGGATCCCCTGGCTCCTTGCAGGCTTGGAATGCACACAGACAGCTGCTGAATAGTCCTTCTGTTGCACCATTTCTAGTGCTTGGATCGGGATCAAGAGCCCCTCCTCCTGTGGCCAATGAGACGGGAGTGGCATCTGCTGGGAAAGGACACATCATTCCTAAGAGCTGCTGCCTCTTGCATGCCATTCCCACTGGGATGTGACACTTGAACTACCATAGGCAGCTTGCAGGCAGCTCCTGTCTAAGCCACACGTGAGTGCACAACAGGACACTAGGAGGAAACTAGGTCCTTGCTGTCACCATCAAGCCACTGAGCCGAGCTACAGATGTGTGTCTCAGTGTCCCAGCTGTCTAGGGCTGTTGAGTTGTCATCGTTTGCGGACAGAAGTATTCTGCTTGCTCTCTCATGCCCCCCAAACCTGACCCACACAGCTGATTCTCTTGGACAAAGATTCCACACTCGCTGAAAATTTGTGAGCCCTCCCAATGGGATTTCATCTCCTTACAGGCATAACTTGCTCCCTCCTGTCAGAGCTTTAGCACCTTTTGTGCCACTGTGCTAGTTTCCTGGGGCCACCATGGCAGAATCCACAGTTGGGCAGCTTGAATAGCAGACATTCATAGCTCACATCCTGGGGGCTGGAAGTTGAAGATTTAGGGGTCTCTTCTTGAGGCCTCTCCCCTTGACTTGCAAATGGTAGCTCCTTCCTGTGTCCTCAGGGGTCATCCCTGTGTGTGTCTGTGTCCCTGTCTCTTCCTGTAAGAGCCCCAGTGAGATTGGATTAGGGCCTTACCCTAATAACCTCATTTTAACATCATCACCTCTACAAGACTCCCACTAAGGTCTCACTCTAAAGTGGTGGGGCTTAGGGGTTCAGCCTATAAATTTGCGGGGACAGGCTGTTAACCTGGGACTTAATAAAAACAAAGGCATTTTGTGTAGAAGGTGAAGTCAGTTCACTTGGATTTTGTGGTCTAATAATTAGCTGAGTAGAAGCATGATTAATCAATCCTGCACTAGTGCCTCCCCTCAGATTTACTCTCTGATTGCCATGTAGCGATCAGTGACCAAACTGCCATCCTAAATCAAGGCCACATTTCACTTTATTTCACATTCACACCTTAAAACTTTTCCTCTATCCATGGTAGGATGTGAGTGAAGGGAGCAAGAGAAAAAACGTCCTGAGTGCGGAGTGGCTGCTGGTGGCCAGCCCTTAGCTTCCCTTCCATTGCTGGACCATCCACAGGTGCCATGGACAGGGCCGCTTCCTTTACAGGTGGGGACACGAGCGCAGTGGTCAAAGCAAGTGGCTAACCTCAGGCCTGACAAGGTACGGTGGGGCTTGGGCAGTTCGTTTAAACTGCATATGTCTTTTCCGAAAAGGTGGTGCCTCGTTTTTCTGCTAATTCTCAGCCTGCATTTGGAGCCAGGTAGCTGTCGGAGGCAAGGACAGATTTCATCTGTCCCAAACTAAGGAGGCAAGAGTTTACGGGAAAGGACCAGTGCTAGCCACCTGTAGGAGAAGCAGCAACTGAATGGGCCCTTAGCTGCCCAGACACTGTGGGCAGGTCTCGGAGGGACGTGTGGCACCCTGGAGCCCAAGGGTGAGGTGGGTGGTTGGTTCTGTCCAGGAAGTGGCAGGCTGAGGCGATGTGTGGAGGTGGGTGGCTGTCACACCAGGCCTTGGGAGAACTCTCTCCTACCTTACCTGGAAACACCTGTGTGGCCTGGGGATGACAAAAACTGTAACAAACTCGTGAGATCACCCTGATGCCCACAGTCTCTTCTGTCCTTCACAGGCAAAGTGAAGAACAGTCCTGGTTTAGGACTCAGGAAACTGAGGTTACTGAGCCTTGGTGATTTAAAACAGGTGTTGTGTGCTATGTGTCACCAGATATGGGAGTCCTAGTGACGAGGACCAGCCCCCAGAGCTCAGTGACTTCTAGCCCAGCTGGGAAAGTCACTCTTTACTATAAAATTCCCTATGACTTTCCACAGGGCTGGTGACTCCCACAGCCATCCCAGCCCTTGCTCCCTGTCCTGGCCCCATCAGGACATCATCTTGGCTTTCCCTTGTGCTGTCACTGGGCCAGCTGGGCCTAGGGTCACAGGGATCAGGGTCTCTATTTTTTGTCCTTGTCCTTACACTGGAGACATTGCACCAGAGAACCAAAGCATCCTACACGTGCCTGGTCTACTAAAGACCTGGCGGGGAGCTGGCCTGCTCTGAGCAGGGGTGTACGGGGACGTTGTTTCCTGTGGGTGCCTGTCCCTGAGCCACCAGGGGCTTGTGAGCCTGCCAAGTGGCTTCCAGAGCTCAGACAAATCTGTTACCAATTGAATCTCATCCCCCAAGGACAAACTCAGGTGAGCCCTGTACCTGTACCTGTAAAGGTGAACCTATTTGGAAATGGGATCTTTGCAGATTCTATGAAGCTGTAAGTTAAGATGAGGTACAAGGGGAGGGTGGATCCTCAGTCCTGTGTGACTGGGTCCTTTTAAAGAGGAGGGGACACCCATGAAACAAGGTCCTGTGAAGATAGAGGCAGAGACCTGACAGCTTCAGTGAGGCTGAAAGAAGCCACCAAGAAGCTAGGAGAGATGAAAGCCTGGTGACCCCCAAGGCCACAACTCCAGACTCCAGAATCATGAGGGAATAAATTTCCATTGTTTTCAGCCACATCATTTGTTATAGTATGTTATGGCAGTCCCAGGAACCTGACACAAGTTCCCTCCCCTGCTGGGTGAGGGAGCTGGACACTCACAGTCCAGACCACTCCCTGCTTAGCATGGCAGAGGCCTCCTAAGGGACTGTACTCATCTCCCTTAGTCTCTGCCACCACTGAGGGCCCTGCCGTCGCAGCCCCAGGAGCTCTCCTCTGCCTGGCTGCCACCTTGGGGCTCAGGCACTTATGCCCAGGGGCGCAGAGGAGGGCTGCCAGGGAAGGCTGGGTCCAGCCTGCCTTACCTTGGCCGATTAGGTCCGTCCAGCTGTCCTGGGACAGGATAGAGGGATGCCTAGGGCACTTTCAAATCTGTTTGGTCACATGTGTGTTCTGTGACACACGGTGCACCCCAGAAGAGGGAGCTGGCCCAGGACCATCATGCGCGGTGATTCCCTGAACATCTTCTGAGCTCACTCTAGGCCAGCACAGGTGGTCAAGACATCATTCCCTGATCCCAAGGGGCTCCTAGCCAACTATATAGAACTTGGCCAGTGCCTTCCATCGCTCATACATGTTATATCTCAACAAAGTAGAAAGCAAATGTAAGCTCTCAAAGTTAATCTCTGAAGACCAAGGGACATAGAGCCCATAGCAACCTGACCTCACTTAAAGAAAGTGAGCTCCTGGGGCAAAAGGGGTGTAGCTTCAGGAGTGAGTCAGTCCAGTAGCTTCTCTGGACACCTGTTCCCTCTCTCTGCTCTCTCAGGGAAGACCCTGTGCCAGGCTCGCTTCCGTGCAGCAGAAATGTCTGCCAGAGTCCAGAGGAGGAGGGATGCCCTCTTTGTGAGTGACTGTCCCAGTCTGCTGCTGCTGTGAGAGCTCACACCCTCCCTTGAACGCACAGCTCTGCTCTTGTGTTCTTCCCCGGGTGTAAAGCGGTTGCTGGGTTTGAGCCTCTCAGGGCCTGACCAGAGCTGAGGATGGCGTCGATTCCAAAGAAGCCCCAAAGCTGGGAATGGTGGGTGCCGCAGAGCACAATCTGGGCACTGTTTATATCAGGAGGAGGAATCAGTGTGGTAAAAAAACCAAGGTCTTTCCACCGGAGGACCCCTGGCTGTCCTTTTTTTTTTTTTTTTTTTTTTGTCTGAGACAGGGTCTCATTATGCAGTTCAGGCTGGCCTTGAGCTCACTTTGTAGCCCAGGCTGATCTCGAACTCACAACACTCCTCCTTCCTCAGCCTCCCAAGTGCTGGGATTACAGGCGTGCGTCACCATGCCCGGCTCCCTGGCTTTCTTTTGCCTCCCAACTACGATGCAGTGCTTCATCATGGGCTGGGCGCAGCAGAACCAAGTGACCAAGGACTGGGGCCTCTGAAACTATGAGACAAAATAAACCTTTCCTCTTTGTAAGGTGATTTTCCCCAGGTGTTTGCCATAGTGACAGGAAGCTGACTGACCAATGGAGTAACGAGAGGGCCTCTCATGAGCTCACGTTCCTGCAGGTTATCCCCATTGTTCAGATAGGGAAACTGAGGCTCAGAGAGGCCAAATTGCATAGCCCAAATGTCGTAGAGTGAGGTCCAAACTTGGTGTCTTTTACCGGGAACTATTTGATGAGTGTGTATGTATATAAGCATGTGGTCTTTGTTTTTAACAGCTGGTGACCTTCAGACATCCACTACCAGCTGGGTTGCTGTCCTACTCCAGGCCAGGGGGCCAAGACAAACATGGACCATGGGCTTGTGGCTTAAAGCCCAGGACATAGGGTCCCTATATGTGCACCAGCTCTTGAGGGGAAAACTGTCATATGGAGGGTGTGTGCATCCTGATGCACAGTTCCCGGAGACAGGAGTCTGGCCTTGGACACCAGGCCTGGCAGGGTCACATACCCACTGTGTGATCCCAGCTCTATCACTATACCACCCTGGGCCTCAGTTTACCCACCTATAACAGGGAGCAGCAAATATCCCTCTACTCCCAAAGTCAACCTTCTGGCTCTTTGTAAATCAAGCTTCTTTGGCACACTCTGACTCATTCACTTACCAAGCTGCTTGGCTGTTATGGTGCAAGGCCTGGCAGAGGCGACCTGTTGCCGCAAAACCTCACATGTCCCTGTCTGGCTCTGAACAGTCTGATAACCTTAGGATCCTTGTGCCTGCCTTGTGCCTGGAGGGCAGGGCCAGAGCTGCAACCCTTGCCAGTGTGTCTGTTCCCTCCTCTTCCCCAGCTCACAGGATTGTTTTGGGACCTGGGGAGGAACCGCTTAGTGTTCAGCTGTACAGTGGCACACAGTGCACGCCATGACCTTCAGCTGCCCCGGCCTCTGGAATCTCACAGGGGGAGTGCCCAGTCAGCCTGGAGGGCCTGGGTCTGGAACAGGGGCATTCTGCATGCACGCGCACACACGCGCGCATACACACACACGCGCACACACACACACGCACACACGCATACCCCAACACCACCACCACTAGGTGAAAATCGAAAGGATTAATGGATGTCGCAGCCTTTGATAGGCCTGAGCCCACTGCAGCCCCTTCTACAGAGGCCCTACATTCTCTCTTCCCCATCCTCCCATGTGCCCTGGGAGTCGTGGTGACAATGCCCCCGGATGTGGGGCCCAAGGCCGGCAGCCCTGGACCTGCCCGCCCACCCGTCCACAGGCTATTGTCTGCCCCAGGCCTGCGGTGTGGCGCTGGGCTGCTGGGGCCCCAGCGGGCAGGGGGACTGTGGGAACGGATTAGAGGTCCTGGGCTTTCTTTCCTTCTCTGCATAAACTCTTGATCAAAGGCATTCCTGGGATGACAGAGCCCGGTGAGAGGCAGGCGAGGGGCCGGTCCAGCATGCGGTCCAGCATGCGGGAAGGACGCACACCCCACCCCATGCTACCATGGCCACTGCTGCCCTCCCACAAGCCCCACCACAGGCCCAGTTCCTGGCACCAGTCTCTCTTGAGGCTCAGTGGCAATGCAGTGGTGGAAGGCAGAGATAACTGTGTACCGTCCTATCGAACACAGAGGCCAGACCCAGAAGCTGTGGGACCTGGGCTCTGTTTCTGCCTCCTGCAAGCAGGGTCACAGGACAGGCAGTTAGTCTGTGGAAGTACAGAGAGCCCTTCCTCTGGAATCCCATGGGTTCTGCCCATTTTGTGACAGCCTGCCCACCTGTTCTTCCTCCAGAAATGAGTACACATGTCCACCTAGACTGCCCAGGCTCTCACCCCAAGTCCTCACCCTGACAGCTAGAGATGGTCCCTGGGTCTCTTGGGGACCCCCCACCCCTCCACCGTGGAGTTAGCTGACAGTGCCTGACACTCAGCATAAGGTACAGGGCCGGCCTGGGAACGATGCTGCCTTCCACACAGCAGGCTGCAGAAGAGATTGAGGGGTCCCCAGGACTTCTGTCTTCCTTCAAGGGGCGCCTAGTCAGAGCAGGAAGACCCAAGCCACCTATGGAGGCACAGGGGTGCAAAGGCATCAAGGAGACCAGTTTTCCTTCAAGCCATGAGGGATAAGCAGAAGGGAAGGCTGGGAATAACCAGGTAACAGGACGGAGCCTGAAGCAGCCTGGTATGTCACAGCCACGGGCAGAACCCAGGTTCAGGGAGTTGAGACCAAAGGGATGGGCCAGCCCCCAGATAAAGGGATGAGCTGAAGGAGCAGACCTATCGGGGGTGGACAGAGGGCTGGAGTCCAGTCAGGAGCAGGCAGGGGGACCCCAAGCTGGTGGGAGGAGGGCCATGAGAGCACAGGCAAGGAGGTTCCAGGAAGGGGCAGCAGGTGTGGACTGCTCAAAGGTTTGGTCCCTGAAACTCCTCCAAGATTTTATTGTCACCCTGCCAACAGGAGGAGCCAGACAACCCCTAAAGGCACAGCTGTCGTGACATCCAGGAGGGGCCAGGGCTCCTGAGCTGTCTGCTGAGTTTGAGGGGTGATGTCCCATGTCTTGCTGCCCAACCAAGGAGAGTATTGGGGGCCGGTCATCCACAGGGCTCAGCCACCAAGACAGGGCCTGTCCAGGAGCACTCTGAACCTGGCTGCGGGTATGGAGGTGTAGCTCATGCCATCCATCCCTGCAGGCTTCTGCCTACCTCCTCTTCTGTGTCTGCACCCCAAGGTTCCCTGCCCTGTCACCCTGTCCTTAGTCTCCTGGTCAGTATACTGCTCCTCTCGGCGCTGTCACACCTATGAGCCTACAAACATCTCCAACCTCAAAACAATGAACAAGCACTTTGCCACCTGAGTTCTACCCATGTGCCCCTCCCCCGCACAGCAGAGATCCTGCTGCTTCCATCCCATGCCATGGCCACTCCACCTGGCCTGAAACGCAGAAGCTCCTTGCCCCACCCTGCTGTGGTCATCTTGTGGGCTGAGGTTGTGGATGCTGATTCACATGGACCCGGCTTGTGCATGGAATTGGGCTGCTGCAGTGGGCATGCTCGGTCACAATCCTTAGGGTGACTGACTGTCAGAGCAGGCTGGGCCCTTGGGAACCACGTGAGTGACCACTGACTGCACCTCAGGCTCAGTGGTCCCTGGCACTCGTGCTATGAGAGCACCCTGTCGGCTCCCTGACCTGCCCAGCTTGAGGCCACCTTGGGGGAGGCTCCCCCTTCCCTTCCTCCCAGAGTGCAGGTGCCCATGGGGAACCAACCGGGCCAAGCACAAGCCCTCAGGATGGCCCTGAAGAAGAGCACAGGCACACAGCAGGTGCTGCATAGAGGCCTTACTGGCTGACAAGTGGCAAAATTGTTCTTGGCTTGAGAATGGTGAGGACGATCAGCCTGCGCTGCAGACTGGACCTCAGAACCCCACAGAGCTGCAGCAGGTCCTGTCCCACTCTTTGCTCAGGGTTTGGAAGCTTGGCATTTGAAACCCTGCAGCCTGGTGGCACAGAGTCAAAGAAGGGCCCCCATTTGCCTGGGGACCTGTATGAAAGGCTGCCCTGGACCACAGCCCCAGTGCTGTGCTTTGCTCTGCAATTTTGGCTGTGCTTAAGGCCTGTGATTTACCCAGAGCAAACAGCAGTGTGCGCCAGAAGCGGGGGGACAAATGCTGGCTTTTATTTATTTTTCTATATACAAATAACTGGGAGGGCAAATAGACCACACGAGGGGTGGGAGATGCTTTTGATCAAGGGGCACCACTCCTGTCCCCTGACGCCAGAAGCTGTTTACGCATCAGAGGTGCCACCTGCCAATTCTCTGAGAACCCTCCTCCATCTGGGATCATTTGGCAGTGTCAGGCGACATTCTTAGTGATCACCTGGGGGCAGGGCTGCTGTCATCTAGTGGCTGTCAGGATGACCCAGCCCCATAGGGCAGCCCTGTGTACCTGGTGAACCCGGCCTGGACCCTCTTGCCAGGGCCAGGCCTCTCTCCCCTAGCCTCCTGCCAGCCCAGAAAACACAGGCAAGGACCACACTGGGGTTTTACCAATTTTATTTCTAGACTTTTCACGTTTGTCTTCTGTTTTCTGCTGGAAACGTGCCGGTTACATGTCCGTGCTGGGAAGTGCTGCAGTGTGTCAACCAAAGCACGGACCCAAACTGCCCGCTGACCAGAGACCCTTGCAGACTTTTGCATCACAGGACAGACGCTGCTGTGCTCCGTGGACCTGCCACCAGCCTTTGGCCTTTTGGCACACAGTATTGGAGATGTCTGCCCTCACCCACCACCGTGGACACACCGTCCCTCACGGACCCCGCTCGGTTCAGACACAGAGACGCCGCAGCCAGAATGGTTGAGGTAAGCAGAAGCAGTGATCCGGAGGGGCGGAGGGACGGCCCTGCACCTGCCAATGGCCTCTGAGCACAGACCCACCCCTCGGGGGCACAAATCCTTTTGGTTCGGCAGCTTGCTAGGGGACTCAGGCACACAGCATTGTGGGCTGGCTCCATTGAGATTTGGAGTCTCTTTTAAATTAGCATTATGCCGTAATTAACAAAACAACAACAGACAGAACACTAGTACAACAACAACAGATTAACACACCCAAAACTTGAACAAATTCCAGAGGCAATTTCAATCATCCCGAATGACAAGAGTCCTACGGGCCCAGCACCACAGTGGCACGTAGAACAGACTGGTTATTATAATAATAATAATAATGCAATGTTCATAACTACACGTACAGAATGATACAGCTGTCAAAACTACTACGCTGGTACATCCCAGATCAGGTGAACAGCCCCACATGACAGGCGCAGGGGAAAGGTCTTGGACACAGCCTGGTCTTCAGAGACCCTCGTGGGTCTTATGGACCAGGCCATCGCTGGTCCCCACCAGGTCCGGTCTTGGGACCCTGTCTGTGTATCTGTCTGCCGAGGCAGACAGAGCACAACCATTGGGTCTGCACATGGCTAAGTGAAGCATGAGGTATTGTGAACAGGGACCTTTTTGGAATAGAGCAGTAATCACATTAAGTCAAAATTGATCACATAAAAAAAAAAAAACTACAAAACAAGGGAATCTGTAATACAATTTTCTACGAGGAAATTAAAACTGGAACATGGCAGTATATGACATTGTAAAACAAAACAAAACAAAAATCTGATCTTCCAATAGCAGCAAAACAATGTGAAAGAGATACAGAGAAGCGATGTGAGTTTGTTTCCGAACCGTGCCGGGAAGTCATCGGTAGCAGCGCATTAAGAAACGGAGCCGCAGCCTGTCCCTCACGTGGTCACTGCCCCGTCCCCTCTTCCCGTCCACACTTCCTCCCTCCCATCTCTCCAGCCTCAGCCTCACGCTCTGGCCACCTCCCTTCAACACTTCCTAAATAAAAAGCTACAGAGCCAAGATGTGCAAATTGTCTACCTGTCACTAGCTTTTTTTTTTAAAGGAGGGGGCAAAGGGATAAGAGTGCGTTGGAATCGAACTCATTCAAGTACCCTAACTTTCCTGGATGATATCGCAGATCAGACCACTTTGGGAAATGCCAAACAGGCCGAATCCGTGTCTTGTGTGGTTTATCTTGAGATATTCCCCCTTGCCTACAAAGGGACCAATCTTCCGTAAACTGTATTAAGCCTGTGACACCAAAGGCAGAAAGATTTGTGTGTTTAAATCAAGGGGACATTGTATTACTTTATAAATCATACTGGCCTCATGAGCACCCTCTGCAATAAATACTCTTTTTAGCCTTAACTATAAATTATATATTTTAGTGTTTAAAAACCTTCCATCATGAAACATCTAAAAGTAACCCTTAAACTACTTGCTCTCTAGGTAAACCTTTGAGGTCCTTAATTTCAAACACCAGCTGGCACCGAAGGATTCCTACGAACTTCAATTTCTCTACAGGACAGGAACTTCTCTATCATCCTGGCAATGTTGAGAATGCGGATCTGTTTCTCCTTGACTGGAACAAAAACCTTCAAAAAACATCCCCCTCTCACTAACCCCACAGTGACATGCACTTGCTCAGCAATCCTGTTTGTGTACAAGTACGTGAATATTCCTAAACCATTCCATTGAAAATTCATCCCCCCCCCTCCCCCGCGCGCACAACATCAACAGCAATATTGCCTCTAACTACTGGACCCAAAGTGCTCTGAAATGGAATGGTTTCAGAATACCGTGAAGGAAAATCAAAACAACAACAACAACGAAAAAAAAAGAGAAAGTTGCTGTGAATTTTAACCTGGCTGTGGGCAGGCTGCAGGGCCATTGGGTGAAAAAAACAAAACAAAACAAAACAAAACAAAAAAACCCAGCATCTCATAAACAGGTAACTACAAAAATAGGAAGATTATAAAAATAGAATATATTATGTCGCTATTTTGTTTTCTCTCGAGGGTAGTGTGTCACAGGAGGGGGACAGCTGGCCTTTCCCACTACCTTAAGACTGGCTGGTACCCTGGCAGGCCTGGCCCTGGATGACAATCCTTAGGCACAGGCTGAGCACACAGGAGATCGTTGCAGTCTATGCTACGCTGCCCGAGAGATTGCATCAACCATCCGTAAGGTGAAGAGGTTACATATCTATCTAGCTACGAGATACATGAACATACATGTGACTTATCGAGTGACTACATGGGTGAACAAGCAGGGCACAGGAGCACCCAGGACCACATCGAGATGCCCATCCTGGGACAGCACAAGAATACATGTTTCTAGCTAAAACCCTCTTCTACTTTAAAAATGGTTTGTTGGGATTTTTGTCTTTTTAAAATGTTTTTATGCCTAAAAAAAAGGAAACACATAAAGAATCAAATCTAGTCCTCCCTGGAGACTTCCTGTGTGTTAATGTCTATTCTTACCAGAGACACAAGCACATTAATATAAAAACTAGTTGATTATGGGGGTATAAAAGCCTCTATTTTGTAGTACAACTCCCCTCCCCCCCACTCGGGTTATGCAAAGTCTATCCTCTCTCGTTTGCTCATTTTTTTAAGGTTTTTGGGTAATTTTTTTCATTTGCTTAAATCAGAGACAGAAGGGAGAAAGAGCAAAGGAACAAAAACCAACCAGGAGAATGAAACTTTCCCTTCTGGTAGCAACATGTCCCAGAGAAGAGGGACCTGGTTAGAGGAGCAGTTGGGACTGGCTCTTCCCTCGCTGGGGCTGCCAGCCACTGCTCCGTGCCCCGGTGGCAGCAGCGCCTCAGATGTCCACATCCCGCACGTCAGTGGGCGTGCAGGCCAGGTCTGCCTCCTCCTCCTCTTCCTCCTCC
The DNA here is from genome assembly GCA_004027595.1 of Dinomys branickii. Taxonomy (NCBI): domain Eukaryota; kingdom Metazoa; phylum Chordata; class Mammalia; order Rodentia; family Dinomyidae; genus Dinomys; species Dinomys branickii. The sequence goes on along the minus strand of PVLD010006883.1, from coordinate 48,805 downwards.
TCCTCTGTGGCCTTGGGATCCAAATTCTGCTGGGCCTGGCGCAGGCTGGACTCTAGCAGAGCCTCGATCTGCTCCTGGCAGGCACGAAGGCAGTCCTATAAAGGGGGTGGAGGAGGTTCTTTAGAAGGAGGCCTTTGAAAAGGGCTCTGTCCCAGTGCTGGACCTGAAAGGTCTTGATAAGAGCACCTGTGAGAACTGCCATCAAAGCCCAAGGAGTGAGAATCATGTGCTACCTTTGGCTCCCAGCTTCACTCTGGCCAGCTGGTCCCACTCAGGACCAAATACTGCTGTCTCCTATGCCACAAGACTGTGGCTGCCCTGCCCTGGATGTAGATCTCGGATGCCTGCCCCAAGTTCCCCAGCAGGTCCTGGCCTCTTGGAATTCCTTCATGGACCCTGATCTCTAGCCTTCTTGAATCTACCCCTCTAATCCAGGTGGGGAGGCCCCTAGGTCCCTACCGTTTTGGATGTAAACTCTGCCCAGTGGCAGCACGAAAAGTGAACCCCCCACTCTGTGATCAACTGAGGATGGACATCAGGGGCTGAGACTTTTACCCTTCAGTGTGCTCCTGCTCAGGCAGCGTCCTATGCCCCAGCCCTTTGTGCATGAGCACTGCCCCCTCTGCAGCCGCGCACCTCCATCCACACTGGGCTGGACTCCCCTGGGGAACAACCACTATGAGGTATGTAACAACTACTGCGCTGCACTACTGCACATAACAACAACCAGTGCACCACCAAGAGGAACTCGGGGCTGCCCCATGCCAGGATCGCAGCGGCTCTCAGGTGCTAATGCTGGGACGCCACAGGAGGCAGGGCTTCTCAGACTACAACAGTCTCCAGTTAGCCTCTCAAAATCGACTTTCCCACCCCACAAGAGGAGATGGCGGCATTGTCCAGTGTCCCCAGGATGTAGGGCTTCCCAGGGACTCACACTTAGGGAGCTCATGTTTCTTCCCCTTTCCGTTTGATACTCAAATGAGTAAGGGTAGCATGGCTGGGGCAAAAGGTACCATTTGGCAGATAAGGAAACCAAGGGCCAAGAGGCCTGGTGTAAACACAAAACCCCAGACATCCTCAGATAACCCCTGAGGCCAGACAGCTCCCACCTACAATCCCCTCACGTGCCTGTCAGTTCTTGGGGAACTGTGTGCTGAAATGAAGCCAAGAGGTGCAGAAATGGGGTCTCCAGAGTGCCATCACCCTGAGCAGCTCCATACCCAGCTCAGAGTCCAGCTCCTTGGCCATCTGTCTCCTTGTCTCAGAAACCTTACACTGACCAGCAGCTCTCACCCATGACCCACTGAAGTCCCACAGCTGAAGTCAGAGCTGGAGCTGAATTCAGGCTTTTAGTCCCTCTCTACCTTGTCCCTACTCTGGCCTGAGGGCCTCCCCAGTGCATGGCGCCCTTCTCCACGACCAGAACGGTTGACCATGCTTTTTGGTGAGAAGGGACACAGAATTACTGACGTATGGCACAGCATGCCTGAGGTATGCCTCAGAAATTTCTAGAACATGCCCTCATCCATACCAGAGTCCTTTGTGGCACGAATTCCCCCCCTGAGGAAACCTCATTTAGGAAGATAGGCTATAGACTGGCCATGAACTTGGGCAGAGGTAGTTATGGGGACCCCACATGGCTTGGAGACAACAGAAGAGTGAAATGGCAAATGAGGCCCAGCTCACTTTGGGAGGTTAATGCTGAAGGCTTTGCTGTCAAGGGCCTTTCTGAGTCTGAGCTCAGCTACCTTTATCACCAGAAAGCCATTCCGAAGTCATTCCAGCCTCAACTCTTTTTCCCCTTGTCAGCTGGAAGCCATTTTCCCAACATCTAATTAGAACAGTCTCTGTTCAAGAGAGGGACAACACTGCTACTGCCTGCAGCTGCCTGCAGGCAGCCATCACGTGGCATTGCCACCAGAAACCCATCAACATGGCTGACCAGGTCAACCAGGTATGGGGCTGGAAATTTTAACAAGCGCAGATACAAAGCATTTTTCTTTCTCACAGTGCCAGCACACTCTTAACACTGAGCTGAACGCCAGCCTAGAGCTTCACAGTGCTTTTTTTTTTTTTTCAGGCTGTGTCTTTGCTGGCTAAGGAAGTGCTGGATTTTGAGACCCCAGTCCTTGTCCAAGAGGCTGCTGCCTCTGACAGCCAGAGGAGGACACCCCTCACCACTCAGGTTGAAACTGGCCAGGGTAGCGCAGGGCACCCCCTTGACAAAGGACTCACTGGGCAGGAGACAGGCAGATGAATATGGGCATTAAGGAACTTGCAGAAACTTCCCGAAGCTCTAGGGTGGGCCCACCTGCCCTGGGTGTGTGTGTGTGTCAAGGCAATAGCAAATGACAGCTGATCTGCCAACCTCTGTTTAATTTGGTAAAGGCCACAAACCCCTGTAATTGTCATTTAAGTTCTCTTTTTACAAAAAAGAAAAGAACTGGGGATAAAATAGTGGCACTTTTAATGAAATCACAGTCAACTCAACTGGTATTTCACAGAACCCCACCCCCTAGCACCATAAAAAACAAGTTTGTTTCCATTGGTCTTGGTGACCAGAGGCTCAGACCTCACAGGAGCCCTTTAGAGCTGCTATTCACTGGCTGTAAATACTGTAGCAGGCCTTTCTGCTGGAAGGGTTATGACTCTTGCCTGCTCACGAGTGCCCCAAGGACACAAGAGAGAACCCTGCAGGGACCCTTCTGTGGTTGATGCAGGACTCTGCCCTGCCTCTTACAGCCTAGCCCGTCATCCATGGGGACTTAGGTGCCAGATGTCTCCTGCAGCCACCACTTACCGGGTCACACTTGATCACTCTGGAGAGGAAGTGCGTCAGGCGGTAGCAGGTTAGGAAGTTGTTGGGGCTGCCCAGGTGCAGGCCCTGTACTGCGGCCACCACACTTCCAGCTGCCACCATGGAGGGTGGGTTGGAAATGAACTTCACGTCTGCAGCAGAGAGACAAGAGAAAGGACCTGAGCTGGAGAGATACTGCAGGGCCTCGTGGCACAGGGCTACTTGAGGAACTGCCATCAGCGAAATCCAGCTCATCAAGATGAACCAGGTGCACACTGAGGGAGGCCACACCGAAAAAAGAGACTGGCTGACTACCACCCTCTGGCCGTTCCAAGGAGCTTGAGTCTCATGAACGTCACTTAGTCATAAAAATAAATGAAGGACACAAACATGAGAACCATGTATGTTGCCTCTGCAACACTAACCCAAGGTACCTGCCACTGCCTGGCAAGAGGAAGCGAATAGAGGCAATCAGCCACACTTCCAAGGGAATTCAGAAGGCCACTGGGGGAGGATGATCACTCCCCAAGTCCCCTGAGGGCCATGACAGGGACAGTGGCTTTACAGAGCAAGAACCTTGGCAGCCACCTACCCCTTTCTCCCTGATGCCTGACTTTTCAGGGTGACCTTCAGCAAAGCCCAACTCCATGCCAGGCCCTGTGCTCTGTCGTTTCTCTGGTCAGAAACAAAAATCTTTACTTTGCCCTTTGCCCTGGCCACATGAGTTTTTCCAAGTCACTGATTGGCAGATTTAAAGAGGTGCATGATTCCCACCATAATCATCGCACAGACATCTAGACCAGGGCAAGCCAGTGCAGCCAGCCAAGGGAGGCTGTGCTCAGTCCCCCAAATACAGCTCCTTACGCCAGGCCCCATACTTAGGGAGGACACTCCGCTTCTACAGTTTGGGTTCTTGGGGAATCCCCTGGTATTCTTGTTGGGAATCATCCACCCTCCTGTCCTCTCCATTTGGCCACCATTCCTGCCAAGCCTACTGCCTGCCTTCCTGTCATGCCCAATGGGAACACAGGGGCAGAGACAGCCGCCAACTCAACCATGGACCACGGACCCTGGGCCAGAGGCAGACATGTGAAGGATGAGTACGGCACTTTGTCAGTCCTCACTGCCTCATCTTGTAGCATGGAGTGCCTGGGAACGAGGGTGCTTGGTGAGCTGAACGGTGACAAAGGGAGAGGGGCCCTGGAGAGCTGCTGGGGGTGCCACAGCCCTTCTGAGGCTTCATCCCAAGAGAATAAACAATTTTGGTCTCATTAAAGAGAGGGGGCGCCGGAGAGGGGCTGGGAAGAAAAGCAGCCACCCTGAAGGGAGACAAAAGATGGCTTCTGGGCGCCGCTGCAGCGACTTAAAAAAAGAAACGCGGGGCGGGCGAGGCAAGCCACCTCTGTTCCCCTTTAAATGGGGGTACTTCCACCCAGTCTGGGAGCAAGAGCAATGAATGAGACCTTTCCATTGAGGCAAGTTGGAGCCGCACCGAGATCACTTCTGAAAGTGACAAACTCTCGCACCACTGGTGGGCACAAGCACGAACGATCCACCTGCCGCCTTGTCTCTGAAACTCCCCCAGTCCTGTGCGCTGAGGCCGGGCTGGGGTGGCCTTAGGGCTAGACTCGAGCAGTTCAGAGTGAACCAACTCCAACACTACTTTCCACTTACTGCCTGGCTGGGGCCAGAACAAGTGATTGTTGGGGTACAGTGGCACAGCTGACCCTTGCCTCTCTTCAATTCCTTGTGCCTGACAGGGGCTACACCTCAGCTGAGTCCAGTGGGGCAGATGGGCATTAGGCCTGGGAGCTCTGGCCTTGTAGGGATGCTTAGGTATATGCCACCATTTCCTGCTGGCCCACCCTGGAAGTGCCAGCAGACACCAGGAGCCTGGGAAACACTGGTTACCGGGCCAGCCATCTGCCTTCCCCTGCTGGTCAGGGCACCCACCAGCCCCGCCTTAGACCCTGCAGCAGCTTGGAGCTGGCTCTGCTCCCCACTAGCACCCACCCGGGGGTCCCAGAGGGGAGCTCTGGCTGGCTGATTAGTCCCCAAGGGAGGCTGTGCAACCATGGTTCCTCCAATTATCTCCAAGAAACCCTGCTGTTCCTCTCAAACCACTTTCAGCTCCATAAAAGGCTGTGTGGAGCCTCTCTCCAAAGGAGTCCCAGCCAGAGAACTCCTCCCTGCTGCCTGCAGCCTCCGTGCTGCCCCACCCTCAGCTCCATCCGGGCAACCCCTTCCTGACTTGAGAAGGCCCTGGGGGCGGGGGTACAGCAGGTACCAGGGGGTGCCGTGTCCTCAGTGTCCTCGCCCCAGCAGCACTTGTTCTGCAATGGCGGCCAAGTGGGGGGGTGGCTGCCATATCTGCAGCAAGGGATGCAATGGAGGTGCCAGGACTGGGGGGCTCCATCCCACTGGGCAGGTGGGAGAAGGTATCTGGCTCCTTTGATGCCAGCTTGTCTTGTGGACCTCAGGCCACCCAGAGTTAGTCCATATGCAGATGTAACAACTAAAGCCTGGTTGGGACAACTGGAAGGTCAGCAGAGGCGGCTGTGAGGGCTTGAAGTGCTCCTACTGGGGGACTATTTCTGATGTAGCTCCCAGTCAGGTGGAGAAGCACAAGGCTGCACGGGCAGAGGCTGCATGGGAGCAGCAGGAGGTGACTTGGTATGTGTGTGTGGGTGCATGTACAAGTGTCCATCCACGATGGTCCCTGGGACAGGCTGCCCACCTGGGGTCTAGGGTGAGCACAGTGTCAGGGAGGGGGCTCTGGGAGCCATGCCATGGGGAAAAGAGGGTGGACCCCTCTGCCGCCAACAGGGTGGCCAGGACCAGGCTGCCCTGGAGCCCCTCCCAAGGCAGCTGAGCAGAGCTGGCCTGTGGCACCCCTGGCCGGGCCTCAGGCAGAGGAGCTCCTCCATTGGCCGCCCCCGCACTGGGGCTGCTGCTGGCCGGGAACACGTGGTACAGCCACTGCTGGCTGCTCTCCCCACCCCTGCAGGCGCTCCTGGCAGGTGGCCCAGCTTGGAAGAGGCCAGGAGGCCCCCCCACTCCTGTAACCCAGGCTCCTTGAGGACAGATAGGAAAGGGCTGGAGGTGAGTGGGGGCAGTAGCCAAGGTAAACACTCTCAATGTGGAGTGGCCGTGGGTCAGGTGTGGGGAGCAGAGGTACCAGCATCGCGACACAGGAAGACTGCCCCCAACCCCAAGGCACTGTAGGGTGTCCATGGCAGCAAGAGGGCCACTTCTGTGGGTAGAAGGAGGCCTTGGAGCCATCTTTTCCTGGACAGATCTATCTGGGTATCAGGCCCCCTACCTGTGGCACACAGGGCGACAAAAGTTTGTGCGTGTTTTCGGATGATCTGTTTGTTCTCCTCAGCCTCTGGCATTTTGGAGAGGAAGTGTTCGATGAAATCATGGGGGGTCATGGCAGCCAGATTCCATTTGAGTTTGTTTACCAGGAGCAGCTCCATATGCTGTGGAAAAAGGGGAACGGGCATCAAGAGAGGGGCAGGCTGGCCCCTAGGGGCTCTCCTATAGCCTAGCTCCCTGGCCTTCACCCTTAGTTTATAGTCTTGAGGTGGGAGAGAGGGTAGAGAATGTTGGGGGGAGTATCCAGAGACTGGGGGTAACACATGATCCCAGATCACAATAGAAAAGGTGCATGTAAAAAGGCTCCGTTCTTCTTACTAAGCCGACCCCACTGGGAGACAAAAAGACCTCCCACCGCCGGTACCGAGGGCCTCAGTGACCAGCGTTGCGGCCTGCACACCGCAAGAGGGCGCGCGTCACCCATGTTTGACCTTACAGGAGCGCAAACGTGGTGGGAGTCGAATCCGAGAACAGGGTGCTGGGAAAGGGAAGTGGAAGTGGGGGTCGCCTGGGGTGCTACTGCTGCCCCAGGGGCCGAGTAGTGTGGGCGCCCCACTCTGGGGCAGATTTGTCCGTGGTGGGCCCATCTTCCTGCCATCTACACCTCCCCCCAGCCGGGGTCCCACAGCTAACGAAGCGTCCGCGCGCGGTGGTCCGCGGTTACCAGCAACTCTTCGGGCCGGATCGAGTTGTCAGTGTAGATGCACAACTTCTCGGCCGTCAGGGGGATGGTCTCCTTCATCTTGGAGGCCACGAACATGCAGGTGGCCCCCAGCAGCTGCAGGCGGCTCTTCTTCAGGGGTTCCAACGATAGGAAGCGGTCCAGGTAGTTCATGGCCAGCGGGAAGACCTCCTCCTCACACTTCTGCTCCTCGCAAACCTACGGGCAACCGGGCTGTGACCACCGCCGCCGCCGCTGGGACCCCTCTGGGCACAAGGTGGCCAGCGGAGGGGTTGGGGGCACAGGCACTACTCAGGATGCGCACCCTGCCCGCGAGTCTCCAGGGCCAAACACCCCGAAACTGAAAGGGAAAGTCTGTGCAAGGAGGGCACAGCGGACGAGGGTGGGCACGCAGGGTACAGCGAGGACCCCAGCCTGCGCGGGACCTGGGGGGCGCTGCCGTGGGGGGGGCACCCACAGCGCAGCGGGGACGCCGGGGGTTGGGCGCCGCGCTCGCCGCCCTTCGAGACACAAAGGTGGCGTCCCAGGCCGCCGCACCGCATTTCCCCAGACGTCATCTTTTCAAAAAATATTTAAAAATATTTAAAAAATAACTGGGGGTCTAAAAACCACCTGAAAACGATCCTTGGGCGGCCCTTGATCCATGTCGGGGGTCGACAGCTGGTTGCGGGCTGCGGGGAGAGCCCCAGGAATTCAAACTCCGGGGCCCCCTTCCCCTTGGCGCCGGCGCCGTTTCCCTCTCGCAAGGGCACCACTCTACATGTTCAGAAATTATTTAAAAATACTTTCGAGACCCCGAAACGCCCACCAAAGGTCTGGAAATGTGGTTCGGGCCCCTGGCTCGCTCCAGAAAAAGACCCTGAGCGGAGACCCGCGCAGACTGGGGTCAACTGCTGGCGTCTTGGGGCCACGCGACCTTGCAGCCCCGCGTGCTCTGTGGCCCAGGCTGCCCGTGCGGGGCGCCCCGGGGCCCGCAGCTTGAGCAAAAGGCCCCCCTGCCCGAGCGGGGGGTCCCCCTAAAACAGCCCAGGCCGCGTGCCCGCGCCCCTCCCGGTGGCTCACAGCGGCCGCGCGGCCCCTCGCTTCTATCCCAGCAACTCGCCGGCCGCTCCCCGCCCCCACCCTGCCCCCAATTATTAATAAACACTTTTCCTTTGCAATAAAAGCAAAGATGGCGCATAATACTGGCACGAATGGCCCTTGCATACGTGTCCATGGATATTAATTTAAAAATCAAATCTATGCCCCCTCCCCCCAGAGCTGGCGGCTCCGGGCCGCGGCAGCCGGAGAGGAGGCGCAGTGGCGCAGGCAGGGGGCCACAAAGGGCGCCCAGCCTGCCAGCCTGCACCCTCGTACCCATTGGGGTGTTCCTGGCACTGGCTTCCCTCGAAGACAACCCTTCCTGACCGCCCCCCACCAGGAAAGAGAATTTCTAACGCCCCAACCCCCACGCCTTCCTCGTCCAAAAAAATACCCGGAATATCTATTTATTTTGAAAATACGGATTCCTAGCAACACCTCGGCAAACTTCAAAGTTGGAGGGAGTCGAGAAGGGAGAGAAATGAGGGCAAAGAAATACGGGTTTGGGCAACAAGTTGCAGAAAGTAAAAGAGAGCCGCCCGAAGCTGCGCACCTCTAGCATCCAGGTGGCCACAATCTTCCGCATGGACGGCAAGATTTCTTTCTGCACACACTTGAAGTAGGACACGGAGGGCGCGCAGGTCTCCTCTGCCTTCAGCATGGCCCGCAGCACCCGGTCGTTGAGGAGGTTGGTGTCCGGGTACGCGCGGCGGATGGTCTCCACCTCGCAGCACAGGAGCTGGTGTTCCATAACTGGGGCTCTGCCTGGGCCGCCTAGAAAGAGCTGTGCGTCCGGGCTCTGTCCGCGTTCCCTTGCGCTCTTCTGGCCCTCGCCGGAGCGCGCGGACTCTGCTGCTCGCTGCTACAGCGCCGACAGCCCTCTGGAGGCTCCCGGACTTTGCAACTTCAACAAAACTCCCCTGTAGCCCGTGTGACGTTACTGTTGTTAAGCAGAGATCAAAGCCCGGCAGAGAATGGGAGCGGGAGGAGGGACCGGGCGGGCGCAGGGGGAGGGGGCGCGGGCGCAGCGCGCTGGGAGCAGCGAGGAGCAGAGCCCAAAAGCCATCCCCAAGGCGCTGCGCTAACCCCGCGGTGGAGCTGTCCCCGAAGTTCGGTTTTTATAGAAATGCAAATCTCCCCGCGACTGCCTTTCTCCCCGCAAGCGAAGAGGGGTACAGGGGCACCAGCTTTCCCGGGTGGGTCCCCCAGGATTTGGGGGTGGGGTGGAGGTAGCTCTGGAGAGGAGCCCTACGAGGGCGGCAGACCACACACAGCCGGGGAGACCTCATAGATAGGAAACTGGGGCTCCGTGACACCCTACATCCGAGCCGGGAGAATGGGCACATTTCCGAGAATGCCACGAGGGCATCCACGGGCGGGGAGAGGGCCAAGGAATCTCAGCGTCCGCATCTTCTTTCATTTTCATTAGCACGTGCAAATTGCAGGAACTGTTTAATATGCAGGGACACGGGGCACGGCACACAGCTCGCGCTCAGGATTCGCCCTGGCGCCCGGGGGGTCGTTGCAAATGTCCGTGGGGCTATCTTTAAGCACTAAAGAGATTTGAGCTAGCATGCACTCGCTGAAAAAATAAAATAAAATAAATGCCCGAAAATTCCAGCCGCAGCCCAAGATGGTGGCTACCACTTCCTTCATCCTGCCCTCGCCCGGGGGATCTGCGGGCTGTCTTCTCTTGACCAGCCCATTCTTGGGGGGATCCCCTAATACCCCCTCCCCGTGCCGGCAATTTGGAGAAACACAGCTTTGGGTGGAAGGCTGAGATATAGTGGTCTCTGTATTGACTCATTTTTTTAATTAAAAAGAAGTTAAATCCCTAGAAATATTAGTTGCCTCTGCCTGGGACGAGACCCCGGGAAGCTTCCCAATTGGTTTTGTTGGTGGGATGGACGCCTTCCACCTTTTGAATTTATCCTGGGGCTGCATTCAGGAGCTTGAGGATGGAAGGCACGGGCAAAATTAGAAGAATTTGAAGTTAAACAAATGGGTGTAGTGTTACGATGTTCTTAAAATCTATAGACGTTCGTGATTACTCGAGAGGGTCCCCAGTATTCTTGCAAATTTAAAGACACATAAATAAAACACATAGTATTTTTTATTAGTGATTTTACCTCTTGGGTGCTTTTGATTAAAGGACATCTTAGTCTTAATTTTTTAAAAAGTAATACTTGCCCCGAATTAAGAAATCGGTTCATTCACTTTCCTTTGGATGTATTTTCGTGTTGTTGTTCACCGCCTCCCACCCCGAAAATAAAGGCTCAAAGGAAACGGATGCAAAACCTCCCAGTCTCTCCCTACGGTGCACGTTGCAAGGTGAGACCCCCCCTTCGAAGTTTCTTCCTCTCGGTCCCCTCCCCCGCAGGGAATAATGGGGTTACTAAATATTCCGGCTCCTTGGAGAGCAACGACCCCACTCACGCCTGGGACGCTGTGGTGGCCCAGGCAAGTAGCACCCTCTGTGGGCCCCCTCCTCGGGCGCCCACGCTTACGTGACCGTGGGTATTTGGGAGCTTCAGAGCATCAGCTCGCGCACCAGGGCTGCCCGGCTTTTTCATTCATAAAATCTCGACCCGGCGGTTGCCCGGATGATTTATGAGGCCCCGCGTTATCACAGGCGGCTCCCATCCCTGGGGGCGAAGGGGTCCGAGCCCCCGTGCGCCCAGCCCAGGCAGAGGCGCATCGGTGAGGGGAACAGGGGAATAAAGGGGTTCGCCCTCTGGCGACAAGGGCTCCCGGTCCCGGAGGGAGCGTGCCCCACCGCGGGAAAGACACATGGAACTGGAATTAGCATGAGCCAATGGGTGCGCGGCGCTGTTACTAGGCGGACCCGGCAGATCTCGATGAGGAACTTCGTTGATTTCCCGGCCCAGGGGCGGGAGCAAAAGTGCAAGCCCGGCCGGCTGGCGTGAAGAGCTGTCCAGGAACCCGCGGGGGAGGCGTTGGAATTTGGGGCCCGGCGGGGAGCGTTCCTGCCCAGCCCCCACCCCGGGGAAGCCTGCTCGGCGAGCCCTGGAGGCCCAGAGGGGGCCAGAAGTCGCAGGTCCTTAAGGTCCTTTGGTTCAAGAGACTTAAAGGAAGCACTTTGATTTTGATATTTTTAAAGAGAAAACGCAAGTTTTAAAAACTTCTGTATTGCATTTTTAAAAAACTTCGCTTTGTCTTTTAAAAACCCACCTCCAAGCAGGAACTGCACATTTTGGGCTCATTTAAAGTATTCTATCTGAGCTTATTTCTTGGTTACCATATGAGACAAAGAGCCAGTGGTCCAGTCGGGAAGGGGTCGCACTGGTTGGAAACAATCCCAAAATAACTTCAATCCACCTTCCCGCTATCTTTCCTTGGTCCCCGCCCCGGTGACCGAGGTCTGGCGGACGGTCGCCGGGAGAGGGCGAGTTCCGCCGCAGGCGTGTTTGCCACTGTCCCTGGCTGTGGGAACCTTCATTCAACCGGGGAAAGGAGCGCGCTCATTCAAGAACCCGCGCGCCGCGGCGCAGACCCCAGGACGCAGCGCGACTGCGCGCCGCCTAGCTAGGGGCTTTGAGGAAGCGCTTGCGGGCCCAGAGCCAACCCCGTGCGGGTCTGGACCTTTTGCAGCCCACCTCCGGAGCGGACCTGGGCAGGAGGCGGGCGCACCCAGGTGGGGTCACCTGCTGCCGCATACCTGGCGGTGACTTGAAAGGGCTTGGCTCCGGCTTCGCGAGTTTGCCATTGTTAAGCCCTTAAATCGCCCTGGAAAACGCTTCCGAAAGCGGCTCCAGTGTTCCGGGGGCGCTCGGGCTTCCCTTCCCCCACACCGCCTGCTTTTGGGGCGCGCTCGGCGGCCCACGTGCTGCTGCAGCTCTGCTCCGGCCACGCGGCGCGGATCTTGGGTGCCCCAAGCTGGTGGGGGGAGGACGGGGAACTACAGCCCCGAAATCCACGCACGACGGCCACCCACGGGTGGCCGCAACCCTCATCCCAGCTGTGTTAATTAGGGTCACCACGCAGACTACTCCGCTCCTCAGTAGAGGGTCGGGTAAAGAGACACATCCCAGCTGCAAGCGAGGAGCGCGCGCGAGTTTATCAGCAAACCTAGCAGGTAGGAAGTCTAGGTTCCAGCGACATATTTGGCATTCCGAGGGGAAAAACTCAACGTTTGAGGTGAACAAAGATTCTGATCGCTGCACCGCGCCCCTCGAAATGCATTGCCCGTGCTCTGCGCTGTAGGAACCCCAATCTCCCAAGAATTAGTCGGCCTGCTTGCTCTGGCCCCCGGCGCAGCTCAGACCAAGTGGTGGGGAGTGGGCGCCCAGAAGGAGGCGAAAACTACCACCAACCAAAGTTGAGAAGAAACCGGGTGGGGGCACGGCCTCCCGAGGTCAAGCTGGACCACCGCCCCGTGACGCGAAGCGGGCACTCGCGGGGCAAAGGCGAAGGGGCCGCGGGACAAATAGGTGTGGGCGTCCCCGCCTCTGGGACTCGTCATCCCTCCTTTTCTCGGGGAGACTGCCCGTGGGGGGGGCCCCTCATCCCCGCGCCCCTCCATCTAGCTTCCTGGGAGCTCTAGAACGTCTATCCTTGCCCAAGAGACGGGGAAGGTTGGAGGAGTGCGTCTTTCCCACTCGGAGTTTGCCAGTTTTCGGTCCCTGGATCCTAGCCAAGGAGGGGAAGGGAAGGTAAACTTTTTCCAGGTTTGGGCAAAAGATCGCCCACCCAACGTCCTGCACCCTCCCCTGGGGGCCCTCGGGCCGCGCCATAGGAACTCGCGGCCGGACGCGCATTCAGACCCCTTGCAAAGTTCTAGGGCCGACGGGCCGTGCTCGCTCCCCAGAGCCTGCAGGATGTTAGCACCCGGCTCCACTTGTTCCGGCGAGTCAGGGGGAGCGGGCAGGGGTGCGGCAGAGGGAAGGGTAGGAGGCGGGAGCGCGCCCTGGGGCCCGGAGCCGTGGCTGGAGGCCGCGCCGCGCATTCCGCGCATTCCCGCCGGGCCTCGGTTCCGCCGCCACGTGGTTGCTCTGCGCGCCGCGCCTACCGTAAAGCGTGGAGCTGGCGCGCACCCGCGCCACCCGAGCGCATGCGGACCGCCCAGAACGCGGCACGTGGCCCCGCAGTAGCGCGGGAGCGGCGGACGCGGGCGCAGAGGTGGGCGTCTGCTCTTTTACGTAACGGGGAGAGCTGCGCTGCCTGTGTGCTAAATTGTTCGTTTGTAAAGACTTAGCAAGAAGGAGGGTGCCAAGTCTCCTGCTGTGCGTCATAGGGTAACTGTCCAGCCAGGGAACGCGACAGAACCGGACCGGCGACCATTATACCTTGCCAGCAGAGGTGGAGGCTGCCGAGGACAGCAGCTTTCGGGTGGTTTCCGACGTTTTTGCTTGTTCAAAATAAGTCGGAGGCTCAGCGCAGTGCGTTGAGATTGGGAAGTGTAAACCGGAATGTGCTTTGCAAATGGGAAAATGTTCATAAACTGTACCTACGGTTTTTGTTGTTGTTGTTGTTTTCTTTTGTACTAGGTATTGAACCCTGGACCTTTGCTCCGAGCTACATCCCTAGTCCTTTTTTCTTTTTTTGAAAAAGGATCTCACTAAGTCGTTTAATTGCCCAGGCTGGGCTCAAAGTTGCAGTCCTTTGCCTCAGCCTCCCGGAATGCTGAGATTGTAGGAATATGGCATCACCTCTGGCTGCTAGAAACTTATTTTTTTTAATCCTGTAACACTCCCTGCATCCGTTTAAGATAAAGATGCACGCAGCGCATTCACGAATCCTGAGCAGCTGCCTGATTCTGCCTCGCAGTTGAGGGAGAGGTTGGGGCGCGTTGTCCTGGTGGGCGCGGCATCTCAGGCTTGATGGGTCAGAGGGTTTTGAGAATCCTGCTGGGCCATCTGTCAGAGTCCCTGCCTGGACAGAGAGCTCTTCTCACAGTCGTGGGGAGGCAGAGTGAGCCAGTAAAAGCTGCTGTTGCGCCTATGTGGGACCAGAGTGTACCATGTCCCTTAAAAGCAAACTCAAGCCCCAAGCGGCGCCTGTGCCCCTAAGGGGCACACAGGCCACTTCTGTGGAATACAGAAAACCTTTGCCCGGTATCCACTTCACAACTTCTCTTCTGTGAGGTGTTTCCTCGCAGATCCATGGTTTTCATGTATTAAACAGAGGAGACTGGAACCCAGAGAAGCTTTGTGGGGTTCCCAGAGTGGGCAGCGGTGACAGCCGTCACTACAGAGCGCCCTGCAGGCTGCCCTTTCGTGTCAGGGGCACTGTCAGAGCAAAGCCAGGGTCCTTAGATGTTCGTGGATCACGACAAAGCTCTTTTTCAGCAAGCTGGGAAGTTTGCAACTGTATTTCCCAAACTACAGCACAATGTCACACACAGCACTCGTCGCCCAGCGGCAGAGTGGCTTTGGGCAAAGCTCTGTCCCTAGCTGCAAAATGGGATATGATGGTTTCCCTCGCCAGGCCACAGCCAAGAGTAATTAAGGTAATGTGTGTGAGGCATTTAGCGCAGGGCCTGGCATATGTCAGGGCCTGTTCAATTTATTCATTCATGTATTTGTTCTCATGCAGAACAGAGGCCATGTGCTGCATGAGGTATGTGGAATTAATTAAACATTTCATTTTATATTCAGAAAGAGAATTTTCAAAATGACTTTATGATGAATCAGTTCACCTCTCTTTGCTGACTTCCCCTGAGCTGTTTACGCACAGGAGATCGACATCACAGAAGATACTTTTAAATTAAAACAGAAGTTCAGTCACATTCATCTTTCTTTGTTTCTTCGTCCTCGACTCTTCAATCTCCTTTCCCTGCAAAGGGGTTGGGAAAGCTGATTTTAAAAAAGAGGCATACGAGAAAAAAAAAAAAAGAGGCGTGAGGATTAAGGGCCCAAATGTCAGAAAAAGGATGAGGAACAGAATTAGGAGGAGGGGGTCTCTGCAGGTCAAAGGGGCCCAGTAGCGGAAGCTGTGTCCTGGTCTCTGCCCTAGTGCTGACCACCCTGATTTATAGTGGCCATTCTGCTCAGGTGGAAGGGGACACAGTCACCAGTGAAGCTGGTCAAAGGTGTGGGTCAGTGAGTGACATTGGGGGCAAGCAAATACCACTCTCAAGAAGCCACAGAGGCCAAAGCCAGCTGATGGCTCTCATGGGCCCAGGGCAGGGCCGCAGCCTGCTGGGTGGCCTCTGCCTATTGTGTTTCCCTGCGGGTTATATATTTAGCCGCTGTGGGACCCTCTTGGGGAGCAAGGGCCACTTGCCAGTCTGGTGGCTATCCCTGTGGCCTCAGGACCCATTGTGCCTTTGCACTGAGGACTCTGATGACTGTCCAACCCAGAGACAGAGCTGGATGCACCAACCAGAAAGGTCTTAGGCAGAACATGACGTCAGTGCTGGCAGCTTGCTGACCGACCAGCCATCCGTGAGCATCCAGGGGCCAGGCCTCACTCTCCTGTTCGGTCTCTCATTCTGTGCTTGGTCCATAAGAGGTGCTCAGCAAGATACCTGACACAGGTGAGGCGTCACTGTCTGTCACCAGGAAAGGAGCTTTAGTCCCTACCCTCACAGCACTGACAGAATGGGCTAGGAGCATGACGATTATGCCCTGGGGGACAAGCACATAATGTGGGAAACCTAGGTGAGGGGTGTCATGAGAGGTGTTCATGAGAAGGAAGACCCAAGTCCCTGTGTGTGTGTGTCCGTGTGTGTGTGTGTGTGTGTGTGTGTGTGTGTGTGTATGTCTGTGTGCATGTGAGCATGTGTGCATGCATATGTGCACATATGTGTATATCTAGCTGGTGTTAGGCCCCAGATCTGGGTCCAAAAGATGGGCCTGAAGTGTCTTCCCCCACTGACCAGGTTCCTAGAGTAAGTGGGTGGGTGAGCTTGGTGCTTGTCCCACCCAACATGAGTCTCTACCTTCTTGTCCAGGGGAGCTGAGTGGTATGAGTGTCCTGTGCATGAGCTGCTGTAGCAAATAACCAGACACTGGGCAGCTTAAAATAGCACATGCCTTAGCTGGGTGTGGTGGCACATGCCTGTAATCCCAACACTCCTGGTGGCTGAGGCAGGAGGATGGCAAATTGGAGCCCAGTCTGGGCAATTTGAGACTTTGTCTCAAAAAAGGAGCTGAGGAGGCCCTGGGTTTATTTCTCAGTAACACTCACACACACACACACACACACACACACCCAGACATCTATTCTACCATAGTCTGGAGGCAAAAATCTAAAAGAGAAGGGCCAGGCTACCGTGCCTCTTGTCAGGGCCTCCGGAGGAAGGTGCTTTTTGTCTGTTCAGCTTCCAGCATCCCCAGTGTCCCTTTCCTTATGGCAATACCATCCAGCCCTTGTCTCCTTCACATGGTCTTCTGTCCTCTGTGTCTCCTGTTCGATCTCTTCTAGGAACACTTGTCATTGACTTTAGAGCCCACCTGGTTAATCCAAGATCATCTCAGGTCAACATCCTTACCTGATTACATGGGACAAGACCCTATTTTCAAATGAGGCTGCATTCAGAGGCTCTAGTAGCTAGGAGGGAGAGCTCTTTCTGGAGGTCACTGCTGTACCCCCCACAGCTAAAGAAGGGGACCCTGCTGGGACACACTGTACCTGTGTGGAGCAGGCAATCAGATCCTTGTATCTAGCTAAGATTTTGTTCTGGAGTGAGTTAGATGCTTGGGTGCAAGGAGCAGGAGCCCAAACATGATTGGTGTGGTCCATGTCTCCCTGGAGCTTTCTGCTGGGAACCTGAGAAATGATACATAGGGTGTGTGTGTGTGTGTGTGTGTATGTGTGTGTGTGTTACTGGGTATTGAACCCATGGGCATATGCATGCTAGGCAAGTGCTGTACCATTAGGCTACATCCTTAGCTTTATTTTAAAATGTTGAGAGTCTTTCTATGTTGCCCAGGCTAGTCTCGAACTTGTGATGCTTCTACCTTGGCCTCTGTGCTAGCTGGGATTATGGGTGTGTACCACCATGCCTGGCTGGAAATATTTTTTATTTTATTTTTTGCTTTTTTGAGACAAGTTGCAGTCAGCCTGGCCTTGGACTCACTATGTAGTCCAGGCTGGCCTCAAACTTGAAGTGATTCTTTTGCCTCAGCCTCTTGAGTGCTGGGATTATAGGAGTACGCTACCATCCCTAGCCAGAAATATTTTTAAAAACGAGAGTTGATGGCAAAATTGGCAGATGCCTTCTGCAGGCAGTGGCCACTCCAGTGCCTTTGCCTTGCTCCTTCCAGTGGCAGGCTATTTGACACAGGGTTCTAGTCCTCTCTTCCCTGCTGCAAGCCCAGATGGCCCCTGAGGCTGGGTAGTGACCCTTGCATGTGTGGAGGCCTGGGTTCTCCTTCCAGCTCTGCCATTTCCTGTTTGTGGCCTTCATTTCCCTGAGCCTCAGTTTCTTCACCAGCAAAATAGGGGCAATGACTGTGTTGACCTCATGGGGCCATCAGAGACGTCCCTTTTTCCTTCCTTGTGGATCACAGTCTGCATAGACCGGGAGTCCCTTGGTGACGTCACAACCAGAGGCTTACCAAACAGCGACTTCTCTAACTGCCAGTCAGACAGAGACCTGGGCCACCGGAAGAAGCGCACTGCCTTGCTGCTTGGGCGACAGCTACCCAAAGGCAAATAAATTTGAGCATTTCCCTTCACTGCCTCATCCTGGGCAAACATAGTTCCTCTCTCCTTCTGGATTTCATGAAAGAAATGGGTCAGGGACTCTCTCCTCAGAGGGCAGGTGGAGAGGAACCTCGCTGCAGGTATAGTCTCCGAGGGAGCCTGAAGTGGAGAGGGTGAGGAGGGGGAGGAGCTTCCAGTGAAGATGAATCTGAGCTTTCCCAAAAGGAGCTGGGCCTGGGACGCCCTCCTGCACCCTGCCTGGTCTGAAACCTCTCTCTCCTCCGCTGCTGCCCTCTCGTTCTTGGCTGCTGCGGCCAAGCTCCGAATCCACCCACCAGCAAATTCCCATGCACGCTTCAGGGTAATAGAGGTGGCTGTTTGGGAAGAGGTGATGAAAGATACGGAAGGAGGTTAATCAGGTCAGATCCCCGAGGGCGGACGGGGAGGAAGGTGGAGATCTGGGGGCCTCTTCCGCACCTGTCAGCTCCTGAACAGAGGCCGGCAGTGTGCTCCGATGTCCTGATAATGCAAGCCAAGTCCCTGCCTTTGAGCGTCTTTCCCAACGGTGTCGCAGTGATGGTCACAGAGCCTCCCAGGGGAGTCACCTCCTTCCCATTTTGGAGATGAAGGAAGCAAGGGCCCAGGGTATTTTAGCTGCTGTAGAGGTGGGAGGCTTCTAGGTGTCTTTCCAAGATGCTTCTAGCTATCTTTCAGGTGGGAAGAGGTGAGCTGTGAAGGGCCTAGAAATCGCAAGGTTATGGTTTTTTTTAAGCCTTAGTAAAGCCCAGCACGGTGCTGGGGGCCTATAGTCCCAGCACTCAGAGGCTGAGGCAGGAGGATTACTATGAGTTCAAAACCAGCCTCAGCTACACAGTGAAACCTTGTCAACAAACAAACAAAAAGCCTCATTAAGAGAGAATTTACAGAGCATAAAGTTCACCCATTTAAAGTGTATAATCCAATGACTCTTGGCCATTGATAAGGTTGTACAACCCCCACCAACATCTCATTTCAAAACACTGTCCTCTTCCTCCAAAGATATCCTGGACCTATTAATTGTTAGTTACCTCTTCTTTAAATCCTCCAGCAGCCCCCGATCTGCCTTCTGTCTCTGGGGATTGTCCTGTTCTGGACACCTCATATAAGTAGAGTCAGACACGTGTGGCCTCTCACATCTGACTTCTTTCAGGTAGCAAGATGTTTTTAAGGTTCATCCACATATCTGTACTTCACTCCTTTTCATGGCTGAATAATACTCCAGCGTGTGGATAGAGTACATTTTGATTTACCCATCTTCTGCGGACCATGTGGGTTATTTCTACTTGGTGGTTGTAAAAACAGTGCTGCCATGGGTGTGCAAGCTGGTGTGTAGATGCCTGATTTTGTTTCTCTTATACACAGGGTTCACCCTTGGTTTGCATTCCAGCTGAAGGGAGTCTTGTGGTGTGAGACTCAGGAGAGACCTAGACCCTCTTCAAGATGCCTCTTGTGTGATTCTGTCCTCCTGCTGCTGGCCTCTCTTCCCTCCTCCTTTCTCTTGCTTCTTGTACTTCTGCAGTCTGGAACCATAGCAACTACACATGAGAAATTATTATTGCTGTGAAATTAGCTCCTCCTGTGCCAGGCCAAACAGACACACCCAGGTGGCAGGACATGAGGCTGAGGGGCGACACACCCCAGGCCTTTCGTTTCCCTTTCAGATTCTCAATGGACTGGAATCCAGTTGTTCCAAGAGACTGGGTTAAGATTCATTTTTTTTCTGCATGGATTTCCTGTTAAATCAGCACCTTTTATAGAAAAAATTATCCTTTCTCCAAGCAGGGTGGTGGTGACTCAGGTGGAAGTCAGGTGCGGTGCAGGGCAGGTCATGGGTCTCTGATCTCTTCTGCCTTTCAGTTTCTTAGTCTTTGTCCAGTGCTGTTACAGTGACCATAAGCAAGCTTTTTTTCTGTACTGGGATTGGACCCAGGTGAGCTACATCTTCAGCCTCTTTTTAAAATTTAAGACAGGGTCTCAGTTATACATTAAGATGCTCAGGCTGGCTTCAAACCTTTGATCCTCCTGCCTCAGCCTTGTAAAGTGCTGAGTTTCCTGCAGGTGAACTCTTCATGTCAGGTTGACTAAGCCCTGTTACTTGTTTGTCCTTGACAGTGGCCTTGGGTGTTCTTGGCACTTTGGTTTGCACATGCATTTCAGCACACACACACACACACACACACACACACACAGGTCACTAGGATTTGATGAGTCTGTAGAGCAATGTGGTGGGAATTGACACCTTCATCAAATCACTGGTCCCATCAATACAGACCTTGATGTACCCCTCTGTTTCCTTTGGATCTTTTTTTTTTGGTACTGTGAATCAAACTCATGACCTTGTGCTTGCCAGGCAGGCACTGTGTCACTGAGCTACATCCCTGGCCCTGTAGTTTGGATCTTGAACGACCTCCAAAGGCTCATGTGCTAAATGCTTAGTCCCCAGTGAGGTGCTACTGGGAAGTGGTAGCACCTTCAGGAGCAGGGCCAGGGGCAAGGTTTCAGGTCCCCGGGGTGTCCTCTCCAGAGGGTTGCTGGGACTCAGGTCTCTTCCTCTTTCTCTTTTGTCTCTTGGCCACGAGGTCAGCAGTTGGCTGTGTCTTGCTCTCCCTGCCACCATCAGCCTTCAAGTCCACCTGAAGCCCAGAGCAGAGTCTGCCTGGTTTGAGACTGGAACCTTCAAACTGTGAGCCACGATAAACCTTTGTTCTTCACGAGTGAATACGGTAATCACAGACATCTCATGGTAGTGACGGGAGCTGGCAGACACAGGTCTTGTTTAATTTCATTGCAATTGTGTGTATGTGTTTTGTGCATCTTCTATTAGATATCTTGCTATATATTTGATTTTGGTGTTATGGTTTGGATCTATGATGTCTGCAGAAGTCTCATGTATTCAGAGGTGGGGCTTCTGGAAGGTGATTGGATCATGGAGTGCTATGCTCATGAGTAGATTAGGCCATTGATGAGTTCGGTGTCAAAATGTGCTGTTAGGGGGTGGGTCTCTTGGGAGGTTGGTCACTGGAGGCCTCACCTGGAAGGGTGTATTCTCCTCTCTGCCTCCTCCTTTCTCTCTGTGCTTCCTGGCTGTCATAGCCTGGGCGCCCTTTCTCCACTGTACCCTTCCATGCCCTTCCACGCCTTTTGTGTCTTGGAACCAGCCAACCAGGGACCAAGTCCTCTGAAACGTGAGCCTCCATAAACCTCTCCTTCTTTAAGCTGTCAGTGTCAGATATTTTGTCCCAGAGACAGAAAAGTAACTGATACAGATGTCATTATAGGTACATCATAGGTACTCATAATGATCCCATCCACTGTAGGGGATTGGTACCCGTACAGGATATAACCTGATCTTTTTCCCCATTCTCCTACCTTCCCTCAACCTCTCTTCCTCTCTTTATTTACAAAGGCTTTGTTCCATTTTTTCTTCTTCTCTCATCATTTTTTCTTTTTCTTTCCTTCCTTTCCCCCTCCTCCCAAAGATGTCATTATAAATCATATCATTTCATCTTTTTTGATCAGATTTTGGATTGAGAGCTAGTGGTGGAGAGACTTAGAGAAAGACAGGAAATCCTTTGTGCATAGGATGAGGCAGGGGCCGGGTTCAGGACAGTGAGGTCCATGGTGTCCCTTAGAGGGTCCTGGGATCTGCTGACAGGGCCGTGGTAGGTGTGCTGAGGGTCTGGTGTGCATGTATGTTGGGGGGACAGCGTGGCCCCCTGTTGAGGCAGAATCTGGGCTCACTTTGGTCATGGTTTGTGCCATCCTCCCTCCCTGCTCCTTCCCATTTCTGCACCTGTTTCCCTTTCTGCGGACAATTCCAGCACAGTGTTGTCTCACTTACCTTCTTGTGGCTGAGACACAGTACCCAACACTGGCAACCTTCAGCCCCCTTTCAACCCATGGTCAGCTGGCTCCAAGGCAGGACGCACGGCAGAGGGGCATGGCAGAGGAGAGCTGCTCACAGCGTGGCAGATGGAAGAGGAGCGTGAAGGGGGCAGCTGGGGAGGGAGATAAATCCTTCTGGGCCACCTGCCAGTAACCCACCTCTTCTGACCAGCCCCTACCGCCTAACAGCAAGCCGGCTATAAGCCCCTAATCCAATCACCTTTCAAAAGTCCTGCCTATGAGTACACCAGACTCTTGGGGGGACGTCTAGATACAAAAGCATCACAGATGTGGTTACCTGCAACCCAAAACTAGCACGGTGGCACCAGCTTGGAAGACACTAGTGGACTGCATGGCATGAGCACATCGCCAGGTGTTATACTCACAAGAGATGCCCTAGAAGAACCTCAGGTCCAAGAAGCCTGACCTTGGAAGACCTGAGCCAAAGCCCGTGTGGTTTATCAGGTGGGAGCTGCATGGGGGTAGCACCAAACAGGCCCCAGTTACCAGTGTCAGGGGTACCCTACATTCTCAAATGACCTCCTTTCCAGCAGAGCAGGGATGGGTGGGAGGCTGGTGTTCTATACAGAGTTGAATTGGGCACCAGATAGATGCTGCAGTACATATAAAGCCAGGTCTTCATGTCACTGGTGGTGGCCATGGAGGAGAACAGGACATAAGGACTCTGCTTTGGAGGCAGGCTGCAAGCAGCAGCAAGGCAGAGAGGAACAACAGGGTACACACTCTCTCCACTGAGTGAGGAGTGGGAAAGACAGCCATCTTTTGCTGTGGATGAACCTGGCCTATGTTACTAGCAAGAACTGACATAATCCTTGGGATACGTGTACCTGATGCAGCAGGAGTCTGCTGTCTACGGGGACAGCTGGAAAAAAGCTGAGAGGGCCACCCATCTCCACCAGGGGCATCATATAGACAGGACCATCTGGGGTGTGGCACTGGTGGGTGGGCATTTGTGCAAGGTGTTATCAGTGTTCTCAGCAGCAATCCTTCTTCTGCCAAAGAAATGGAATTTTTGACTGGGCACCAACTGCTCAGCTAGATACTACGTTTCCCAGCCTCCCTTGCTGCTGTTTGTGGTCATGTAACTAAGTCTGAGCTAATGAGTTGTGAGTGGAGGCAACAGGGAGCCACGGGACCAGGGCTCAAAGGCAGGGCCTGCCCTCTGCTTTCTTTTCTTCCTGAGGTGGCATAAAGGTAGCAGTGAGCCATCTGAAACTTCATAGACGAGGGCGGTCAGAGCAGTGGGGTTCTTTATCTTATAGACAGTGCCATCACATCAGGTTGGACTTTCACATGAGCGAAGAAAGAGTTATACTTGTTTAGGCCACTTTGTGTGAGTGATATTGCGTGTATGTGTGCGTGCACATGTGTGTGTACAGTGGGGAGGCTTCCTTCAAGGCAGGCAGAAGATGGGAGGGCAATTTTGCGAATTGGTTTAGGCTTCTTTTCTTTGATTCAGTTGGAGATTGTGAATCAGCAGAGTGTAGCTCTGTTAGCAGTCCTGATGTTACCAGAGGATAGAACATTAGCCAGCTGCTGGTCACTGGTACTGTCAGCCGCAGCCCTTGAGTGCTGGCTTGTACTGGACAGTGTAGGTTTACCCTACCAGGTGTTGGTCTCTGCTGCTGATCTTGGTTGCTGGTTTCAAGCTCTTCATTGCTAACAGCGCTTAATGTTTCTTCCTCTGTTTTGAGAAGACTGCTGTGTCCATGCTGTTCATGTCGCTGCTTCTTTGCGGCTCATCTTCACCCCTGAACACCCTCACTGCCCCACACCCCTCTTGCCCTGCCCTTGGTGTTTGGTCTTCTGGAGTGCATGACACTGTGGCCTTCCGGGCCCAACTAGAGACTTACTCCTTCACGAAGTGGACTGTGGTGGACGGAGGCCGCTGTCTCCAGTGACCTCAAGGGTATCACCCTGCCATCTGGGCCTTCCTAGGGGCTCTGGAGAGGAGGACTGCACAACTGGCTGCTCAGGAAGGCTTCTCTTCCGAAGGTGGGGCTACCTCAGTTTGAAAGCTGGGGTGGGGCACATCGAGCTTGGGGCTCCATGTGCAAATCTTGGAGACACAGAGAGATCACTGCCTTTCATTCCTCCTGAGAAGACACCCCCCAACTCATGCGCCCAGGTTTGAGGGAGGCTAGGCTCTAGGAAGATGTCTCGATGGGGGCCTGGTGCACAGCTCTCTACCGCTTTCTGCATCCTGCTGTTTTGTTGCTGTTGGCCTGGTTGCTGTGGAATTCTGACTCGCAGTACCCAAAACCTCCTCAAAAGAATATGAACAGGAAAATTACAGGGAGACCACTGAAGTCCTTAGCAAAATTGGAAAAATCAGTGCAGCCCCCATTGCAGAGTTTGTGGACTCATACCCTCCACTCTGATTAAGGGGACTTGGTGTCTGTGGGGCGTTCTGCAAGAGGCCTCTGATTGGGAGACAATTTTGTGGCTTTAGCCTATAATTTGGATACAAGGGGTGGGGAGCAGTTAAAGTGATAACCTCACCAACCTCCGCCTGTGACCAGACGTAGACAGCCTTGTAAGCAGCCATCAAAGTGGATGCTGCAAACACTTGGCTCTTGGGCTGCTGGGCTTCAAAGGCAGCTCAGAGAAGCCCTTTGTGGTCACACTGGGAAATCTGGAAAGTCATTGGTCTTGTTTACCAGCCAGCTGCAAACATACCCTGCTGTTGGGTCTCAGGTTTGCTGGACCTCCAGGTTGGCTCTTCCTGGACCCCAGATGCCAAAGGCTTTGAGGCAAGAGGGAGCTTCACGAATGTCCTGCCCTGGCATCCTGCCCACTGTAGGGGCTTTGCAGGAGTAAGAAGTGAAGGAGATGAAGGGACAAAAGACACGTCTTGGGCTTGGAGTGTGGCAGCCACTCCAGTTAGGGTGTTTGGCCTCAGCAGTCTTTGTCCTGTTCAGGATTATTTCAGTATTACCTAGAACTTGGGAACATGGTTATTTATGGTTAGAGATCATGTTGGTGCATTAGTTTACCAAGATCAAGAGGCAGAGAAGACTGGGTGCAGGGGCACAGGCACAGGGATGGGAATAAGGAAGGAGATGGGCAGGGGGGGAGTTGGCTTCACAGCTGTGGTCCTGTCCTCTGTCCCTGCATCCCCTACCCCCCCCGCAGTTCCCATTCACCACATTGCTCCTGTGAGCATCCGTGACATATTGGCTTTTGCACACAGCCTCTGCAGTTCTGGTTCTGTATTAATGCTTCTCCAGTTCAGCTTCTCCTGACCTAGTGTGCCCAGTGTGTGTGAAGCATCTTCCCCTCTGCTTGTGTGCGAGACTAGCAGCTTTCAAACAGGAGTGGCTGCCTAGGACACAACGGACCCACAGAGTAAAGGGTGAATGAGACCTGATCCTCACTTTAACCAAGATCTAATCGGAGGTCAGTTAGTTGAGCTGACACCATGGATGGGGAACCAGGCTTTAGTTTGTTCCCCTTTCTAAAGGTTAACAAAGATACACAAACATCTAGTGCTAACTATACTTTCCGGTTTGACTTCTGCAGTGCATATGATTTTTGATAACATCTCTGGACTACATGATAATGCAACCCAGTGGTTTTCCAAAAGGGTCACTAAACAATGACATCCAAGGAAATGAGTCTCTAGTGACAAGCCACAGAGCTCTGGTCCTATTCAAGTCCTAGATCAAAACCTTCAATAAGAAGTCTAAAGAGCCTGTTTATCTAGCTAGCAAATGAGAAAGAATTTATAACTCAAAGATTGCTCCTAATTATAGTTGAATTGGATAAGCTTTCCTCCGCTGGGGAGAAATCCAGGTGGTTTCAAAGTTTTCAATTTTACCAAAAATATTTTTATACAAAATACTCTTCTTATTCTCAATGTAATTGTCAGCAGCCCAGTGCAAAATGAGCTATTGATGAAGTTATAAAAAAAGATTCGAAGGGAAGTGAAATTAGGTGGATGATTACTATACAATTTGGAGATTCACAGTGCCCATTTGTGTGTAAAAGGCACTGAGAAGTCCCACACTATAGAAACCTGGTTGTTTTTGGAAAGATTACTCTTTTAATGTAGTATTATTTAAATCCTTTGGCAGTGTTCCAGAAATACTACTTGGGAAACAGTGCTTCAGCATATTTTTTGAAGTGATATAAAAAAAATACTCTCTTTTTTTCCACAATAAAAACAAAGAAGGCTGTCAGAATTCGGTCACAATAAAACTGAATCACCGCAGATAGCACTAGCAATATAAAAATCTAATTTCCCTACAGCCTTCCTACAACGTAGGGTCTTACCATTTTATTCCTGTCAGCTGGCTAGTAAGTGTCTAAAGGTACTTTCATACCATTTTCAGTTTAAATGCTGATGAAGCTTTGTATTTTTCTACGTGGTGATTTGTTACCCGAATTTTCCAGCATATAAATCAGATATTCTTTGGATCACTTAGGAACTTGAACCTGGAAATTGAGCTTGTACATTTGATGGACATATTTCATATGTGTGATGACTTAACTTTTTATTTCTGCTTATTACACTTTCTCTGTGTTTTTATCAAGCATATGATTATGTAAGAATTCAAAATTGCTACTTTACATATTCATACACTCCCTCTTGTCTCCAATGAGATGGCCTCATTTCCTCAGTCTGTCTGTTTCCTTTACACAGATGGGAAAAAATGCAATTCTTTTCTTCTAGCTTAGTAAGAGCAACCTGAAAAAAAAAATAAAAACTTTGTTTTCTCACTGCATCAGTAAGGCCTGTTTATCATGCTAACAACAATAATCAAAACTAAGTGAGAAAAAAGCGCTTGTAATCTCATCATTGAGACTGTATTGGTAATAGTTTTTATAGATCTTTTCAGACTTTGCTTGGATGTTTGTGTATAATAGTTTTTTTTTTCCCACAGGATGAATGAGTTCTGGAAATTCACTGCGCACTGTGATGATTATGGCTCATGATATTGTATCGTGCACATGAAGGTTGCTAAGACAGGAGATCTGATATGTCCTCAGCTCAAAGAAAAAAGATAATTTGGTAGAGGAATGGGAGTGTTACTTAGCCTGACTGCGGTTTATTGTTTTGCAGTGTCTGGGTGTATCAAAATGTCCCGTTGGATACCACAAATAGGTACAGTTTTATCGTCAGTTATATCTCAAGAAACCTGGAAATGATTTTAAGTAAAAAAAAAATTAAGAGTTTAGCAAATCTTATTAGGATAATAGTATTTTGAACATTTATGCCTAATCTGGGAATTAACCTGGGATTTTCTGGTACCTGGAAGTTGCTGAGCTCTTTTGAGCACCGGTGCTCTCTTAGCGCTCAGGGTTGTCCAGAGCCACAGAGATGTGGAGACTTTCTCATGTCTGCTTCACAGAGGGACTCCAGGCGTCAGAGAGGACAGCACCCTGTCCTATCCACACTAGGATGGATATGCCTGTTGTTTTATTGGCTTAATGTATGTTAGGTTTCTATGGGTAGTTTGAATCTGGTTCTAGCCAGCAGCCTTTTACTTCAAAATCCCAAGCTCTGTGATTTCTGGCTGCGACTTAGACATAGTCCTAAAGCTACCAAAGTCAGTGAATACTGCCATCTTCCTGAGGTTACAGCTAAAGGTACACCTCTGTACGCGCGCACACACGCACACTCTTCTTGGTGCTACCGTCCTCTCACGTGTTCAAGGAGAATTTTGGAATTTTACAGTCTACTTATCACATTCCTAAAATCATTAATTTAAAAAAACCTGATCTTTACTCAGTTTGATGGTGTGCAGAA
The DNA here is from genome assembly GCA_004027595.1 of Dinomys branickii. Taxonomy (NCBI): domain Eukaryota; kingdom Metazoa; phylum Chordata; class Mammalia; order Rodentia; family Dinomyidae; genus Dinomys; species Dinomys branickii. The sequence goes on along the minus strand of PVLD010006883.1, from coordinate 21,559 downwards.
AAATGGGCTGTCTAGAAAGAAAAACCTGATGTGTGCTTTGCTGCTTCCTGTAAAACAGACATTCTCTCCACAGCCAATTTCAAGTTGCCCATGGTCTAACAGATCTTATTATTACAGGTGTTTTTTTTTTTTTTTTTGGTGCTGGGAATCAAACTCAGGGCCTTGTGTTTGCCAGGCAGGCTCTGTGTCACTGAGCTGCAACCCCAGGCAATAAATCGTTTACATACTTTATGAATATTTGAAGATTGTCATTTTATTATGCTTCTTCCTAATGGGATTAAAGTTTTGTTTTTTGTTTGTTTGTTGTTTGCCCCCTCTTCTCTTTCCCCTCCTCCCTCCCCCATCTTGATATTCCTTTTATTTGACATGTACTTTCTTCTTGCATGGTGTTTGTGTAACACACAGGTTAACATGTTTTTCTCATGGACTACACCTTCCAGGAATAGTTAGTACTTCTGGTTGCTTTCCTAGTTTTATAATCAGGACTACAACAAAACCAATACCCTAATGTCATCCATCTATTTTTCTATCTATCTATCTTAGATACACACATTATTAGCTTTTACCAATATTTCTAATTTTATAGAAATACAGGAGTGGTAACTGGGTGAGTGAAGTGTGTTATAATGATTCAGATTTTTATTTTTATTTTTAATTTAATTAAATTTAATTAAATTAATTAATTTATTTATTGTCTTTTTTGAGACAGGGTCTCCCTATACAGTTCAGGCTGGCCTTGAGCTCACTTTGTAGCCCAGGCTGGGCTTGAACTCACAAGGATCCTCCTGCCTCAACCTCCCAAGTACTGGGATTACAGGCATGTACCACCAAGCCCAGCTGATTCAGCTTTTTAATGTGAAGCACATTCTACTTCTTGGCAACACTGGCTTGTGGTTTGCTAGCATGGTCTTGGTCTTCGAATGAAACCCTCGCACACATTTCAGATAGTGAACGTCTTCAAATGGGTCCTTGACATTTATTGAGATGTCTAAGTGACACTTTTATCATTTCGCATGATAAGTTGTATAAATCATGTCCTGCATTAGAGCCACCTAGGTCTTCTCGGGACAGGAATACTTGGGCTGCTATGGATGCTATTTTGGGGGAATTTTTAAAATAAAATTTTTGCTATGGGATAAATTTTGGTAGCACAGGGAGTCCCCCGTGGTTCACATGGTACATCACCATAGCACATTTGTCCAAAACAAGGCACCAACCTGTGCAGCAGATTATGAAACCCCAGACTCTTGGGTTGTGCGTTTTCCTAGGGCATCGGGATCTCTGGGCCTGTGCTTGTGGCTGAGACCAGACTGAATTTTCACTCCTCTCCATGTGATTTGAAATGCTGTTGGTCTCATTCCCCTGCACTGTTCCTCAGTTTGGCATTTTCTCATCATCCTTGATTTCACAGGAGGATCATTTATTTCTACAAGGATATGAATTCCTCATGATGTAAGTGGGGATGGTAAGCACACATGCAAGTTTAATATATTGTGATAATTGCCATGTTGCTGCTGTTCTAAGACAATCCAAAGGAGAAGGGAATGACTTTTGCCTCTCCTTCCAGAGGGAAAGCCTGTCCAGGAGATGAGGAGCAACGCCTTCTCTGATCTGGAGATGTCAGGACACACCTGTCAGAAAAGGGTTGAAATCACTTGGGGTCAGTGGAGACTCCAGGGTTTGGAGGAGGGCCTGGAAGGAGAAGCCAGCAATCAGCATGGCTGCAGCTGATAGACAACATGGGAGTTCTGCCGAAGGGGGAGGCAGTCCACGAATGGGGAACCCCTTGCCCTGTCCTGCCACAGCAGTGCAGGTCTCAGACAGGTGGCACCTGAAGGGCATGACAGGGATAGAGGAGGTGATGGTTTGGGAACAGGGTTCACACCCAAGGATGCCTCTGCCCATATCTGTATGCACAGTGGAGCTCCACTTCCACATGGCCCCCCCAGGACGGCACACATTGGCAGCCCAGATGAACGAAGACCAGTGGCCTCTGTTCCATTGAAAATCTGCATCCCAAACAAGGACCAAAGCCTTGTGCAACGCAGATAATGCTAACTTCCTTTATCTGGGGATTGTCCTGGAACCTGGACTTCCTTGTGTGTGTTCTTGTTCTTTCTAGGGTTGCACCCAGCTCATAGGACTAAATCCCATCTCCATGCAGGCTGCCCACCGCAAGCTGCTATCTCCCACTGGACACCTCCCCTGACCACCACACATGAGTATTGGATGCTTACCCCAGCTGCTGAGTATCTGTTTCAGACCTCATATCACCAGGCCTCATGGCAGCGTCCACAGTGCGCCTCTGGTCCCTCCCTACTGAGTCTCCCCGCTTCGGCTTATGGAACCCCATTTCCCCAGGTGTTTCAGCTCAAGTCCATCCATGTTCCCTGACCACCTGCTCCTGCCTTTGCCCAGTGTTTGGCCCTTCAGTAAATCCTCCAGCTTAATCTGATGGCTCTTCAGCATCTCTCCTGCCATTGTGCTTGTCTGAGCCACAGTCATGTCCATGTGTAATCATAGCCACAGCTCACATGAGGCCTCTGTTGAGTCAGACTGGGGTATGCCATCCTAACAAAACCCCCTGATTTCTATGGCTGGGGACAGCCAGACATTCCTGCCTGGTCATGCTAGGTACCCGTTGGGCATAGGCAGTGGGGCTCAAGAACCCAACACCAGTGGAAGACAGACTGTGGCTGAATGTGCACTGGCTCCTAGAGTGTCTACTCAAAAGGGACATTTGTGAACTCCTTATGAGTCCCCTGCTGATGTTTCTCTGGCCTTTGAGTGGGAAGGACTCAAGTGCGTAGAGGAAGCAGAGTGAGACACTCTGAGGTTCTACCACCACAGGCAGTTCCTCCTTTGACTGAGAAAAGCCAATATCCTTTTGATACTTCCAGGTCTAACATTGTTTCTTGCCAGCCTCTGTTTCCCCACCCCACTCTATGGCATCCTCCCTACCATCCCCCCTTGTTCAGTCTACTAAAGTACACCAGCTTCTCTGCTGGCCCTTTGATACATCAAAGAGCTCCGGCCCCAGGGCCTTGGCACTGACTGCTCCCTTGGTCTGGAATGCCTTTTCCGTAGCTCGTTACATATTTGGCTCCTTGTGGATGTCACACTCTTCCTGGACCATCATACCCAACACTGAAGTGTACCAGCAGCCTTCCCTTGGTGCTGTGTCCTTTCTCACCATAGTATGTAATGTATCCTACATGCTCTGTCATGCACTGATTTATTGCATATTCCTCTGGGTGGGGGCTGGGCCTTCTTGTCTGTTTATAGCAAGCCCTGTTTTATTTGCATAAACTTGACCTGCATACCTGGAGTTTCACTGTCCATGGTCTCAGTTACTGATAGTCAACCATGATCTTATACGTGGCATGGAAAATTCCAGAAATAATCCACACGGTTTAAATGATAGGCTGTTCTGTGTAGTGTGACAAATTCTCAAGCTGTCCTACTCCATCGTGCCCAGGACATGAATCATGCCTTTTTCTGGTGTATCCCCACTGTATGCACTACCCTCACCTCTGTTACTCACATAGCAGCTGTCACAGTTATTGGATCTATAGTAGATGAACCCAGCAACAATGGAGACACAGGTAGAGACAGAGAGAGACAGAAAACAAACCACACAGCTTTTATTATAGTACATTCTAATAGCAGTCCTATACTATTATCGCTTGTCATTGCTAATCTCTTACCACGCATAATTTATAAGTTAGGCTTCATCGTGGGGATTTGTGTATAGGGAAAAGCATAGCATACACAGCATTCAGCGCTATCTACAGTTTCTGACATCTGCTGGCTTTGGAACCTGACCCCTTTGATAAAGGGACAATTTGTCATCTCCCCCTTGAGGCACAGCTACTCTTTGTATCCAGGTCTCAAAAAGGCAGACAAACTTTTTGCCAAGCCATAACACACATCTTCTGGACTCCAACAACCAATGTAGTCCTTCCCAGCAGAAACCTCCCACACCTGGGTCTATACCGGCAGGATTTCTGTCAGCCTTTTGGTCTTCTGAGCTCTGACCAGAATCTCCCATATAGAACAGCTGAAGGTGTTCCAGCTCTACTTTTTCAGATGACATCTTTAAACCTTGCCAAACACTTCCCATAAGCCATTTCCAAAGGCTTTTGAACCACATGGTCAGGTATAGTCATAGCAATGGGCCCACTCCCGGTACCATATTCTGTCTTGGTTACCTTTCTTTTGTTACTGAGACAAAATACCTGACACCCAAAATTAAGAAAGGAAGGGTTTACATAACTCACAATTCATGGAGGTTTCAGTCCGTACTTCGCTGGCTCCAAGGCAGAGTGGCACGTGGCAGAGGACAACAGTTCATGGCAGCAGAAAACAGCAAAAGCAACAAGAGCAAAAGGGAGGAGAGCAGGCAGGCAGCCTCCTTCTCACCCTTACATATGCAAACTCTCTGGCCCAGGGTGGGTGTAGCACTCACACCCATGATCCCAGCATTGGATCATGGATCAATCATGATCTCTAATAGCCTGCCCTATGACTGCATGAGCCTTTGGAGGGACATCCAGACACAAACCATAACACATAGCATACACAGTATTCAGCACTATCCACAGTTTCAGACGTCCACTGGCTTTGGAACCTGACCCCTTTGATAAGGGGACAATTTGTTATCTTTCCCTTGAGGCACAGCGGCTCCTTGTATCCAGGTCCCATCTCTATGATTTTTGTCACTGTCTCCACGGCTTTGGGCTAGGGTTGGGGAGATCAGTGGAGATGACCATGGAGCAATTAGCACAGGCTAACAGTGCTGGCTCTTCCTTCAAATACCTTTGGGATCCTGGGGAATTTGGTTATCATTAAAGGGCTCTAACATTAAATGGCAGGCTCATTAAGGGATCTGGAGTCAAACTGCCAAAGCCACCAGCAGGAAAACTAGCCTGGCCATCTGTAAATTGGGAGCGGGAGCCTCCCCTAGTGCAGGGATAAATCCTGGTTCAGGAATTGAAAATAATGTGGTTAGCAGTAATTTAGAAAGCTTTGCACTGAGCAGAGCTTTGAAAAAAGAAAACTCGTAGAAGTCTGTTTGAAAAATCTCAATGGAAGCAGCTGCTTTAAAATACTACTATTGTTTCTGGCTTACTTCAGTAAAAATTTTTATTAACTTAATTATTTTTTCCCTCTTGTTTTTGCACTTAATAAGCACATTTCAACAACTTTTTAAAGTAAAACATTCCCAAAACAAGGCTTTTATCTTCAAGAAACAAATTCCACCTGCTAATTTGCAAATAGGTTCTGGTGACCACAGCATGCCTTCCTCACAGTTTCCATTTGGAAAAGGGCTGGGCTTGTGGTACCCTGTGCCCCGCTACATGTCCTGCTTTTAGAAGAGGTACAGTCAAAAGAGCTGCTGTTTTTTTAGTGAAAAAATTTTGTTGAGTGATGGGGATATAGCTCAGTGGCAGAACACCTGCCTGGCAAGCACAAGGTCATGAGTTCAATTCCCTGTACCACACACACACAACAAATTTCTTGAGAGTGTGTGTGTGTGGTGGGGTACAGACACACAGAGCTGCCTTTTTCTCTTATTTGGTGGCTTTTGCAGCTTTGAAGGTTCCAAGATAGAAAGGGCAGGTCTGTTCTTGGGGTCCTCCTGTCCCCTGGCTTGTGACTTCACAGTTGTGTCTGCTGCCTTCTTTTGCTATACTCAGGGATTTCCTGTCTCTCCCATGTCTTCTGTGACTTCAGTGGCAAAGCCCAGTGCCCTGGGTCAGATGCTCACATGAGAGTATCTGTCATTTGACAGCCTCCTCTGCAGCCAGTGCTATGCTGGGCTGTGTACCACCATCCCCTCCTCCCATCCAGCTGGATGTGGCCTGACCCTGTTCACAAACTTCACAAACCTATGACCCATGGCTGAATGTGCTTAAGAGACAGAAGGGTTGCCTCAGGGGCCTGTGGATTTGGGTTGGGGGAGATGTCCCAGCTAAGATTGTTGGGACAGGAAGGTAAGAGATCCCCAGACAGCAAGGTAGGAAGGGTGTAGGGGCTAGAAGCTAACTTCATGGGGTAGGCAGGACCACCCAGAGATAGATGCACACTCACAGCAAGAAGCTGGCTTTATTCCAGGGAGCTAAAGTCAGTGAAAGGTTCTATGTAGCAGGGCCTCCACCCATGGGCCTCAGACCAGTGCTAGTTTATGGTCTGTTAGGGACCAGGCTGCACAGTGGGATGTATTTACAGCAACCCCCACTGCTTGCATTACCACCTGCAATCCACCTCCTGTCAGACAAGTGGCAGTATTGGGTTCTTACAGGAATGTTAATCCTACTGTGAACTGTGCATGTGAGGAATCTAGGTTGTACACTCCTTACGAGAATCTAATGCCTGATGATTTGAAGTAGAGCTGAGGCAGTGATACTAGTTCTGGGGAGTGACTGCAAATACAGATTCACAGCAGAGAGACTTGACTTTACAGAGACCATAATAAATCACTTAGCTGCAGAGTTATAGCAAAGCCCTATTAAAGTGAGTGGCAAGTGACATTTAAGCTGCATCTGTGGCAGGGCAAAACAAGATTATAGGGTACACTGGATATAACACACTTTGTGTGTCACTGTCTCTCATTATCACCAGATGGAACTGTCCACTGCAGGAAAACAAGCCCGGAGCTCCTACTGATTCTGCATTATGAGGGGATGTATAATTATTTAACTATATGTTACAAAATAATACTGTAATAATAGAAATAAATTACACAATAAATACAATGCACTTAAATCATCCTGCAACCACCCCACTCCTTTGGCCCATGGAAAAATTGTCTTCTACCAAACTGGTCCCTGGTGCCAAAAAGTTGGAAACTGCTGTTCTACAGGGAGGACTTTTTGTAGGATGGGCAGAGCTCAAGGTGGGAACTCCTGCTTGGGGGTGGGACAGTGACTCTGCAGACTGCTCTTGCCTAGGGTGCCCATGACCTTCATATGTCCTTTAATTGCCAGGACCTTCCCAAGGGAGTGGGTCTCATTTCTGTGTGTCTTGCCCTGGAACAAAGGATGTCATCTGTGTCACGAGAGGGGTCCCATAAGCCAGCGTGTCCACACACTGCGTTACCATGTTCTGCTAAAGCTCTATCCTGTGACAATTCTTTCCCATCCCTCTACCTTTCCTGCTGATAAAGCAATTCACCTGAGTCCCAAGGCTTGTGGAATGTTGATCATCAATTTGCCTCCACTACCCGCTGATACATTGGCATCTAGATATCTGTTCTCAGCATGTGTGATTGGCACATCATCCTCCCAGGTCTTGGATTCCTAAGCTGGGGTCTGTGAACCTGGAGGGGAGAGAGTCACATCTTTATCTGTCTCTAACTGAAATTTGGCATTCGTTGACAAGGCTGGGTGTGGTAGTTGGGACTGAGTGTCAGTTTGGATTGGATCAGGAACCACTCCAGGGACTGGTAGAGAACACTTCTGGTTATGTCTGGGTAGCTTGTGGAGGTGTATCCTTGAGGTCTGTGTCTTCTCTCTTACCTCTGGCACTTTGCCCCTGGTCTGCTTTCTGGGTTGACCAGATTTCCATTGCCACACTTTCCTACCATGCACTTTCTGTCTTGGAGGCAGCTGATGTTGGACTGAATCCCCCTAAGTCATGAGTAAAGTTAATTTCTCACTTCTCCTCCTTTACAATGTGGGTGTTGAGTACTGTGTCTCAGTGAAAGGAAAGCTAATGTGCTGGGTCTTAGTGAGATAGAAACATGAAGCCCAGACCCTTCCCTTTTCCTCTGACAGCAAAAGGTTGTGATCTGACTGGCAGCTGTCTGACCCTTCTCCCTGGTTGATGGGACAACTACCCCTGTGTCTTTCTGCCACTTCTGGCATTACTGCCATGGCTGTCGTTCAGGTCCTGCTAACAGCCTGACCCCCTCACCACTCCTAGCTGATGCTGCCCTCTCTGAGGAGCAGCTGGGAAGCCATACCTGACAGGGCAAAGATTGGGGAGCACTGGGCCCACTGCTCTCACCCCCTAAAATCCTCAACTCCAGGGGGCCGTGATCAGTACACCTCCCCCAAGACTCCATGAAGGTGGTGGCAGCCACAGCTTCAATCCCGCTGGAAAAGGTAGAAGCTATGAATCAAGCAGCAGCACAGTCCCAGATGTCACCATGACAGCTCAGGTGCTCCGCATGCTTGGGGAGATACTTGCTTTGGCTGCAGCAAGTTTCAGATACTGACCTAATCCAAACATATTCACTTTATAACTTCCAGATAAGCCCACCTGTTCTGTCACTACTACAAAAGTTCAAAACAGGTCTGTGATCTGCAGGTGACTGTGCATGCACAGGCGGCTTCTCCTCCACATAGACACTTCTCCTTCTCCCTCACTGTTCTAGGGTCAGTTGAGGAGGACTCCTTCCCACACATGACCTACCTGTGCTATACTACAGATTCCAAAAAGGCCTCATTTGGGTGGTCCTGGTAACCCACCTGTGATTGTTCTCTAAGGTAGAGTCAGGTGAGTAGGTTGTACTAAGAAGAGCTCATAGTACTAGGGGAGACTAGCCCCGAAGAATCACAGAGAACAGGATTAGCTACCAACAGAGATGTACAGTGACCCACAGAGAGGCCCAGAGAGGCAGCACAAGCTGCTGGAAGAGACCCAGATACCTGCTGGGGGAGTTACGGGCCCCAGCTTCTGAGGCGCTATAGGAATGGCTAGGAGCCACAAAGCACTATGTAGCTCCAAAGCTGAAACACCAAGAGCTACACCACTGAGAACTAAGTGAGGCTGGCACTCAACGTTCAGAGCTGTAACACGAAGGGCTGAGAGCCACTGGCTGTCAAAGCTCAGAGCAGCAGACATCAAGGGAGTTGAGCTTTGCCAATTCATGATTTTTATCCCAATTGAACAAAAGAACCCCCAGCCAGTTGGCAATAATAGTAGTAGAGTAGAAGGATTTATCACCGACAGAAATCATGGGTGTCTTCAACTCACCTTTTGGTTGTTGCAGATATCTGAAAATATCATTTGTACTCATTGGCCTTTCAAAATCACAGGGGTTACCAGCCTTGCTGCTGGGCCTATTGCCTTGTCAGTGAAACTGGGCTGTTTCTACAAGTTTTAAAAAAATATATTTGGTTAGCTGATTTCAATACATTCGTTTCCTTGATAATCCTGTATATCGAATGTTTTGCAGGTTTTTTTGTTTTGTTTTTTGTTGTTTTGAGACAGTATCTCTCTATGTAGCTCTGGCTGGCCTTGAACTCATGGTGATCTTCCTGCCTCAACCTCCAAAGTGCTGGGATTAGAGGCATGTACTATCACAGCCAGCTGATGTTTTATATTTATACGTATACTGCCCCAAAGTCCATATTGCTGAAAGGGCTCAGAGCTGGACTTTTTGCAATGACATACAAACCTGACCTTGAGATCGGAAGCATCCGGGTCACTCCAGACTATGTCTGTGGGGCTTGTGGGGGACACGGTCCTTGGGACAAATACAGGATTTAAAAACCTTGTGGGTGGCCCACCTGCCCAAGGATAGGCCCAATTCATTGACTCTCAGCCGATGGGAGGCTCCCCTGCTCCTCCATCTCCCTCTCCTCTCCTTGCCTACCCAAGTATTTTCACATCCTTCAAAACAATGCTAAGCTTCCTCTCCTCCAGGAAGCCTACCCAGATCCACAGAGGCCATGACAACCCACTCTGCCTGTCCCAGCCTATGCTGTCATGGTGGAACGATGCCAAGAGCCCTACTCCCCCCACCTACCAGGGATTGATCCATGCTAGGCAAGTGCCCCACCATGGAGCAGTATCCTTGCCCTCTCATTTCTTAAACAGGGATCCCTGGTTCTGAGTCCATCTGAGTCTTGTGACCTCCCTGAGTATACAGGATTCCTCTATGAGCCTGAACACTTCAGAAAAGGCCCTTGCTTGAGGTCTCTGCACCCACCCTCAGCTTCCATGGCACAGGTACAGTGCAGCGACACACGGGGAGAAGATCGGGATCTGCAGTGAGAGTGTGCAGGTCCCAAAGCATCCTGAGTCCTTAACAATTTGCTTCTTAACACGGGAGTGGGCTGAGGCCAGTGCATGCTGTGAGTCCCCAGGGTTGGCTCAGGATGAACGCTCTGGTCTTTGCTCCAGCCAGGCTGATGACCACGTGCACAGGAGTCCGTTCCCAGGGAAAGAGTCGGGTACATGGCTATCATTAAGAAGACCCAATGAGAGAAGCAGAGTTCTTTGTGGCTGGAGCATGGAAATCTAGCTGGATCGCTCCTCTTTCCATTTCCTTCTGGGATAGTGAACAGGGAATTCACAACTTCCCTCCTGGCCCAGATGTCCAAATATTTTTCTTATCAAATTGTACATTTTCAGCAAATTTTACTGTCAAAGAGGAAAATCCCACAGAATACAGAAGAAGAAGAAAGCGGTATGTATACTCTAGAAAACAATCATTTGGTTAAAAAAATAACTTCCTAGCTATGGAGGCCAGATTGTAATTCTTTTGGGCTCCTGTCTGATTTCAGATTCAGATTAATCCAGTGATTTAATAGTTGGTTTCCCTTAAATAATTCCAAGCCTCACTTACTCCACCTGAGTTATTGTTCAGATAATTTGGGGCCTGTTTGGGGCAATGGCCCCCAGGTTCTCAGGACAGTATTTGCAGCATGGTCTATAGTAGAGGAGGCAAGGACTTTAATTCAAAGTGGACTGCAGTTCGAGTTTCATATTTTTATTTATAGTACGGTTAATTTGTCATTTGACATTGTTAATTTTCCATCCTTCGTAAACGACACAGCACTTTGGAGGGCCAGCTGTGCACAGAATCAATCACAAAATCAACATCACACTTTTGGGGCTAGGGCTTCTTCAATCTTCCTCTCAAGTTCCAAGAACCAAGGCAAGTATGACTAAAGCTTGAACCTCAAACTCCCTTACTTTGTTATCTGCCTAAAGTTTCATCCTGCGTTTAAAATTTAAGCAATACCTTTTTTTCTCCAGTCCTGGCTGAGAGAGTTGGGACAAGAATATAGTTCCTGAAAGCAAAGCCTGAGGATGGGATTTTGGTGCTGTGTCACCCACTAGTCCGACATCAGCGGGCACCCTGTTCCTGATGGCAAACTGGATGGCCTTGGTGCTCAGTGGGCAAGGTTCTCACTGTGGTTGCCTGGGGTGAGACATGCAAGGAAAACAACACTTGGGGCTACCCAGGACCAAGACATTTAACACGATGGAGCAGTTGCCTTTTGTTAAGTGGCTCGGGGAGCCTTGAAAAAGAAAGTAATAGCCAACTGTCAATTCAAATCATGCCATGGAAGTCAGAGGGCCTCTGACAGCTTTGAGGTTTGCATTTCCTGTAGGGCAGACTGTGCTGAAAATCAGACCCAGGACCTGATTGTAAGAGTGGCAGTGCTGCGGAGGAGACTGAACGCACAGCTCTGCTTTATGCAATTCAGGATCCTGATAGGAAAAGAGTGGGGCTCTGAGATCCAGGATGGTAACCATTAGGTGGGTGGACCTGAAAACCCTGCACAGCTGGGTTCCCTTGAGCCTTTCATACCAGCAGAAACAGTTTCCTCTCTCTCAAAAGAGAAGAGGTCCCTCCATTTCCCAGAGGGTCCACAAAACCTCGCTTGAGGCAGGCATGGGACATTTTCCTTTCTCAGTATGCTTCCCCACCCCCTCAATGCTTCCAGCCTGAGAAGACTGATGACTAAAGTCATCCCTCAGCAGGGCTTGAGTGGAGAAAGACATTCCCCGCTCTGAGAGGAAATAGCTCACCCAGGGAAGACAGCAGGAGCTGCTCAATACATGCCAATAGGAACCAGGGAAGTATCCACCTGAGCTGTATGGACAGCTCAGGTCACAGACCCAGTCCCCATGAACTAATTAATTAAAAGGGAAGTTGGGTCCCTTTGAGAAAGGGTCCTGCAATGAACCTGTCTGTTTAAACAGTAATTGTTTTCCTAATCCTTCCCCAAAGCGACCTATGGCTATTACTAGGGTAACTGTGACTGAGGAAAGGAGACTACCTAGACTTTCAAGGATTGTTGAATACGAGGTCTGATGCCAGGAGACCTGAAACTCCATCATTTTCCCCTGGAGACTTATGGCAACCAGGAGAGAAGTGGAGTTCTTGCCCAGGGGCTATCTCACAGCAGAGCCAGTGGACCAAGGACTTGTCCTGCAGTCATTTCCCTGGTTCCTTGGTGTGTCATTGGAGTAGCTAGAATTCAGGGCCGGTAGGAGCTTTCCTTCAATTCCTTGAGTTGTGGGGAAAAAGCCATTAGGTGCGAAGAGGCAAGTGGAAGGCCCTGAGTGTGTCATGTCCTGGCTAAAACAGTAAGTCACAAATGATACTATAAGTCAAGAGGGACTGCAGAGATATACTGCAACCCCAAATAACTTAAGGTGTGTAGGGCACTTCTCCCCTGGATTCTCATTCAACTCACCTGTTCAGCCCCTGCAAAACTCCGATGGATTGTGGTAAAGAGGTTATTATAATAGTAACCAGGTAAACAACCCCTATTAAACTCCTGTGTGCCATATGTTATTGAAGCAGATTGATATAACCTCTGACACGTGCTGTGGGGCTATTTACCTGGTGATTTACCAGTTCAGGCATTCTTCATTCCTTCTTCTGGATTCTTATTTCTGACTGGTACAATTTCCCTTTGGCTTGAAGAACTTTCTGGTAGTAGAGCTCTCTCAGGTTTTATTGGTCTGAATGTGTCTTTATTTCCCTTCTTCTTCCATTCTGTTTTTGAAGGATATTGCCATTGGATGCAGAATTTTAAGTAGACAATTTCTTCAACCTTCTAAGTCTCTCCACTTTATTCTGGGTGCTGTTGTTTCTGAGGAGACATCAGCATTATTTATATCTTTTTTTGTCTGTGTATAATGTGCATGTTTCTTCTGGATGCTTTCAAGATTTTCTCTTTGTTTTGTAAACTCTTTTATTTTAAATTTTTAAAGCAATATTTCTAGAGTATGCCACAGGTGTGGATTTTCTTAGTAACTGTCCCATTTGGGGCTCACTGAGTTATTTGGAAATGCATAAATCGGTTTCTATTAACTTTGGGAAGCTTTTTGCTTTATTTCTTCAAACTTTAAGTTCTTCAAACTTTATTTCTTCAAATTTCTTTTTTGCTTTATTTCTTTCCTGCCTTGTCAGCATTCTTTTCCTTCTGGGATTTCAATTAAATATGCCATGCCGTTTTTATTTTGTTCCTTAAATGCCTAGGAATCTATTAGCTTTCTCTATCCCCATCCCTCTTTTAATTTCTTAATCTGTCTCTTTAAGATTATATAGGTTCTATTGATCTGTCTTCAGATAATTTCTTGGCCATTTCTGATCTTCTTTTACGTTAATTCAGTTGCTTTTTCACTTGTGTTTTTCTGTTTTAGAATTTTCACTTGGTTCTTTTTTCAAGTTTCAGTTTCTCTGTGACTTTCCTATCAATTCACTCTTTAGGGGCATATTTTCCTTTAAATCCTTAAGAATATTAATAAGTTTTATGGTGTACATCTGTTAAGCCCAACATCTAGGTCATCTCAGGGTCAGTCTCAATTGATTGCATTTTCTGTGAGTATGGGTCACAGTTTTCCTTTGATTTGCATGTCTAGAGTTTATTTTTTGTTATATTCTGAATATAAGATATGATGCATTATACAGAATTTGAGATCCTATTCCTTGGTCCTGAATAGTGTTGGTTTTTATTTTAGCAGATAATTTGATCCTAATAACTTGAACTTGCACAGATATTGATCTGGTTTTCCAAGGCCTTCTAAGTTGATCTAACTCATCCTCCAAATTCTGTCTTGCAGTCCTATAAAGAATTCTGTTGAAGCTTTGTTAGAGAAAATACAGAGTTGACTTTTCTCTGAATTATGATCCTTATTCCTAAGGCATGAGCTTGTCTGATGTCTCTTACGTCTAGGATGTGGAGGAAACCATTCCCCTCCAGTTGTGCTGGATGTCATTGTGTCTCAGCATTGTCTTCCCTTTCAGCACCGCGGCAGCTGATCTCTGCTAATTCTTAGGCCCTCTTTTCCTCCACAGGCAGAGCCAACTTTTGGTCAGAGACTTGCCGGTGGCTTACGTACACAACTCTGAGGAGACTTTCTTGGCACAATTCTTTCCTATCTCATGCCCCAGCCCACAGAGTTTAGCTGCTCGGGCAGCTTCCTTGGTATGGTGAGACTGCATGCTCTGCTCGTGCTACAGCTTTCTTCACCCCAGCCAGGAAATGTCCCTTAGGCAGAGAGGTAGAGAAATTAGCAGGCTCATCTTGTGAATTTCCCTTCTTTCAAGGATCACGTTCTTTCCTGCCTGTTGTCCAAAACCATAACACAGTCTCATCATATCCCCTCCCCCAATTTTATAATTGTTTATGGCAGGAAAGTTGCTGTAGCACAGTTATCCTTGCATCTTGGCCAGAAATGGAAGTGGGACAGTATGCAGCTATTGGTTTGGAGAATGCATTTTCCATCTTCATCAGTGAGAAGGAGAAAAAGTAATTTATCTCTACACAGGAAGGATAGCATAGTACATTCATGCCCATCCTGCTATAGATCAATGCTAACTCTCTGTTTCTTTAGTTAAGATGCTTCATAGGGACTGCAATCACCTCGACACTGTACAGACCATGCTGGTTTGCGCCAGCCTTTAGCAACAGAGACAAAGGATGAAACAAGCTCCAGGAAGGCTGTGGTTGGTTCAACTTAATTGTGTCAACTGATTGGTTTGAGTGCTGCCTAGAGTATTAATAAAGCATTCTTCTGGGTATGCCTAGGTGGGTCATGGAATAGCAATCTTGGGCACTATGTATGGTACCTGTCTGCTTCTCTGGCCTAGTTCCCTGTTCTGACCACCATAAAATAAACAGTTTTGTTCCATCATGCTCTTCCACCATGATGTTTCTCCTTTGGAGCCAGCTAACCATGAACTGAACCCCTTGAAACCACAAGCCAAATTAAACCTCTCTGAAGTTGTGTCAGGTGTTGTGTCCCAGTGATGAGAAAACTGATTCATACAAGGGCCCATTCCTTGAGGGCACCAGGTAAGCACACAGTGACAAACCAATCACACTGGACCCTTTCTAGTCCAGAAGGCATAGCAATGGCCTTTTCTGGAATTGATGTAACTCTAGACATGAGCTTACCCTTTTCGTTGAAAGTGCTGAGTGAGCATCAAAGGACCAACACAATTTGTCACCAACCTGTATTTATCCTCCCTTATTTCCAATCTTAGTTTATGGCAGTTTCAATTACCGGGAGTCAGTTTCAATCTGACAATATTCATGGAAAATTCTAGAAATAAATGATGTATCAATTTTAAATTTGCATGCCATTGTGAGTTGTGATATGAAATCTTGTGCCATCTTGATGTGCCCCACCTGGGACACGAGTCATTACTGAGTCCAATATATCCATGCTGTATATGCTACCCACTTGACAACATCATCGTTTGATGATCCAGGATTGCCCAAAGCAGATGATCCTCTGCCTGGTGTATTGTCACCAGGTCAGTAGTAGCTTAATGCTCATAATGCCAACGTCATTTACCTCCTTACATCTCATCACATGGCATTGTGTCATCTCACATTGTCACAAGAAGGATGAGGGCAGTACAATGAGAGGTCCATATAGAAATGCCACATTCACATAACTTTTATTGTAGTGTAATGTTATGATTGTTAAATTTTTATTATTCAGTTATTGTTAATCTCTTATTGTGCTTCCCTTAAAAATGTTATCATATATATAGCAAGAAAATACTATTTGAGGCATGATTGAAAAGTACTGTGAAGGTTGAAATTTTAAAAATTTATTACAGTAAAAGACACATTGCTATTAATCCCCCTCAAAACAGTTCTCCTCGCTGAAATTCAAACACACTTCTCCCATCATTCTTGCCACTGTCTGAAGGAGTTCCGCAAGTTCCTTTTGTGAGTGTCATCAATTGTGCTTTTGTGGCTGCCTTGAAGGCAAAATGTTTCAAAATGTTTACCTTTCATTATCATTTGTCTCTCTCTCTCTCTCTTCCTTCCTTCCTTCCTTCCTTCCTTCCTTTCTTTCTTTCCTTTTCTGGTACCAGGAATCAAACTCAGGACCTTGAGCTTGCGAGGTGGGCATCTGTACCACTGAACTATATCCCTGGCCCTCATTTTGACTTTAAAGACAAATCGGAAGTAATACAGTACCAGATCTCGTGGATAAAGTTGATGAGGATAAGCCATAATGTTTTTACGAGCCTGTTTTTCTGCTGGATGGCGTGCAGCCACAACATTCACTGTATTTTTTAACACATCTTGCAAAGACCCTCACAGAACAGGACTTCCAGAACTGCTTTAGAAAGTGGCAACAGCCAGGCATGGTGGTGCACACCTATAATCCCAGCACTTGGGAGGCTGAGGCAGGAGGATCACAGCAAGTTCAAGGCCAGCTTGGGCTACAAAGTGAGATCAAAGCCAGTCTGAACTATATAGCAAAACCCTGTCTCAAAAAAGACCAAAAAAAAAAAAAAAAGTGGCAATAACAGTGGGAGAAGTTGTTGGAAGTCTGCGGTATTAATGGCAATGTGATTTTAATATAATAATTTTTAAAAATTTAAACATTCACTGTATATTTTGATCACAGCCTGCATTTAGGGTTCAGTACTCTGTAGTTTCAGGCATCCACTGGGAGTCTTGGAGCACATCTTCCCGTGAGCGAGGGAGGATGACCATGTTGCCACAAACCCTGGGCCAAGCACTTTGTCTACAGCAAGGGAGACAAGCACTGAGCACATGCTTGTGGGATCTACTGCTCCTACAGCAGATACATGCTTCTCAGCAGAAGGAGCCAGCCGAGAAAATGCTAGAATCTTCAGTTTAAGACTCTGCCGTGGGGTCAGCTCAGGAGAAATCCCCACTGTATTTGGGACCCTGTCCTCCAGTGTGTGGTGATTAAACTGAGCCCACAGCCACTGGATTCAGGAGCAAATTCGCTCCAGGAGTGGGAGTGACACCTTTCCCGATCACACCCAGTGATCCATTTGTGGAGATCACTGAGGTGTGGGTGGCTCTCTGTGCAGTAGAGGGTGGGGGGTGACAGATGAAGGCGGGCTTACTCTTGCCCCTGACTCCGGATGCAGGCCCTGGAATGCAGTCCCATGCTTCTCAGGGAAGCCCGTGGGTGAACAGTGATAACAGTGCCAGCAGGTTCAGGCCTGGGCCTCTGTCTCTGCCATGCTCTCCCTCGACACATCCCCTGTGAATCCTCGAACTCCAGCCTCAGACTTAGGCTCTGCGTGCTCCGCACCCTCGGTGGCTGCAAGGTTGTATTTTAGGACAAAGGATGCAACAAGAATTAAACAGATGCCTCCACCCCCACCATCCCACGGATGTTGTGCTCTAGAGCAAGAAAGGAGAGAATAAGCTATTACTTAAGGAGAATAATATAAAGAAAACAATGCAAGAAACTGAGAGAGCAGTTAGAGGGATTGGGACCAGCTAGAGTAGCCAGGTGGGGACCTTCATGTGGGCTCCGGGTGTGGGGAGAGGATGGCCTGGGACCATCTGGGCAGGGGGCACAGCGAGGGAGCATGTCAGGGAGGCGAAAACCACCATTATCCTAGTCCGTTCATTGTGTAGAAATTAAAAAAAATATTGAGCTTCACATACTACTGCTGAGAAAGTGGCCCAGCAGAATTATACAACAGCTTCACATAGCAGTGAGACCACACAGGGTCCCCTATCCCTCCCTCACCTCGGGCCACACGATCCGGGCGGGAAAGCTATATTTAGAGGATAGCAGATCAAAAGGCAAAACAGAACTGTGTGCCTCCTGAATCCCTTTATTACAGACCAACTTAGTGAAAATCAGTTAAGTCTCTCTACTTTATTATGGTCCCAAAGAATAAGTCAAAGTTGATGAACCTGAACCCCTTCCTCCACTGGTCATTAAGAAACACTATTTCAATTTTGGGCAATCTGAGCCAGGTGTAGGCAATACCATAGTCATCCCCAAATGATACTGTTGAAAAGGAGAAATTGCCTGGAATCCCCTGGAGAGAGCAAAGAGATGTTTTCCTTCCTGAAAACTGAATTGGTAAGAGTAACATCTTGGATGTGTTTATGTAAGTGGCCCATGAAATCAAAGGGATTTATTTTGTGTGTGTGGTACTGGGGCTTGAACTCGGGACCTCTGCACTGAGCTACATCTCCAGCCCCTTTTAATTTTTTATTTTGAGACAGGGTCTCCCTAATTTGCTCAGTTGCCCAGGCTGTGTTCAAACTTGCTTCACCCTAGCAGAGTGCTGGGATTACAGGGATGCACCACCTCAAATGGCTCTTAAATGGTTCAAAAGCATGTATAGAGGACAGAGGGGTGCCACAGAAATTGCCATCACCTCAAGGGACAAAATTCAGATAATGCCCACAGCATTTTATTGCAGAAAGGAAGGCCTCTGGACAGATTCTGTAATGACCCTCTGCGTTTGTGGGCTATTTTCATCTGAGGATCTCAAAACATTTTCAAATGTTAATTAAAATTTCCGGAGAGCCAATGCAGTGGGGAGAATTACACCCATTTCTTAGTTGGGTCGTTTGAGGTCCATTAAAGATGAACAAAGTCATCTAGTGCCTTGGATTCCAACTTTTCTGTTTTTGACTCCAGCTCAAATGGTTTCATGTCTCCAGATCAGAGAGACGCGAGCATTTTAAACAAATCTCTTCTGAAACTGATTACTTAAAGAATTCTTGGGCAAGCCCTCAAGGGGTGTCTGTGACCGTGGACTTATCGTGCTCTCTCATCTTGACCAATTAGCCAAGGTATCTTTTACATGTCTATGAAAAGTCGTTGTATAGAAATATTGAAAAGCAAGCAGTTGGTCCCAAGAAGCAGCAAACAGCACTCCTTTCCCGTGGCTTGAAACTGACTCCAGCCCAGGTGAAAAAGAGCTGTAGTTATGCTGTTAATTTCCCATTATTCTGCCAGAAGGCTATAAAATGTCTTTCATCTTCAGTTACATATGTATCCAAAAAAAAAAAAAAGAAGACTGTTATTACGGAGACAACCATTCTAGGGGGAAAGCGGTGCATTTATTTTGAATATCTGCACAAAACACTTTTTTTGATGTCTTGGAAGGGGACTTCCGAGTCATAGGAGAGAGAACCATGCACAAAAGTCCTTTTACAAATGCAACTTGGCTGGGGCGAATGTTTGGTCTGGCTGGAAACCTATTGTCCATGGGCTCATAATCCATCCTATGATATTTGCATTTGCTTCTCCTCCTGCCCCACAGGCAGCTCATGCAAAACAGCTGGGCATGGGCTCTGGGCGTGGGGGCGGGGAGAGTTTTGTGCATTACTCAGTCCGCTTCTGCTGCAGAAACCCTGTGCAGAAGCTTAGCGGTCCCTGCAGCTCCTGCAGGCTAGTGGGGCGTTTGTCTGCCAGCGAGGTTCAGAGGTTTAGGGGTAACCCAAGGAAGTGTGTGATAAGAGCACAATCCTCATTTTTTACGGTCCCTTTCGGGCCGAGGGCCTCACTCGCAGAGGTACCCACAGCACTCTCAGCCTTCCGCATTCTTTCCCCTTGACTGGCTCTCAAAAGATCTATTTCAGCTCCGAAGAAAAACCCCCACATAGAGGATCATGCTTGCTGATTTGGATGCTCAGATCCGTTGTCCGTTAAACAGATAGCTTGGGCTCGGTGATATTGGACAATTGATCCCTGGGTCAGATGGACTCCCTGCCAGCAGCCCTGGTGCTGAAGCCCTTTGGAGGGGAACCTGGCTGTGTAGGTGGGGACCGGGGCCACTGAGTCTGATTTGGGCGCTCAGTTTCATCTGTAATCTTTTCCTCCAGGTGTGTTCACCCAGCACTTCCTAGGACCCGTGGGGAGAAACTTAAGTGCCTATTCTCTGTCCCCAGAGTCACTTAAGTGGGGCTGGACGTGGAGGCCTGGGCGGACCCTGCTCTGGGCTGCGACCCTCTGCCATGACATCCGAGCTGCCCTGAACGGCTGGGGAGGAGGAAGGTGGCCAGCTCTGGAAAGTGGAGGAATTCCATCCCATCCCACTTTTGGCTCTCAAACAGTGACAATTTCCTAGCTCTGGTGTGGAGTAGAGAGATCAGTTAGTTAAAAGAAATGTATGTAACCAACACAACACAAGTGGGGACAGTATTTCTACGTGACAGTAGGCACAAGAATGTCCCAGAGAAGTGACTGGTCCTCTCTTGGAGAACCAGGAAGTGCAGCACAATGGACACTGTCCAGCTGGACCCTGGGATAAATGTGAGCTCAAGGGTGGCCTGGTGTTAATTTGCTCAGGTTTGCATAATGCAGTTCCTGGGTGGGATGATGGTAGCAGACAGTCTCGACCTCATGCCCTGGGGGCTGAAAGTCTAAGACTGAGGTGTTACTAGGCTGGTCTCTCCTGAGGTCTCTGTTCTTGGGTTGCAGATGGTCTCTGCCCTGTGTCCTCATGGGAGGACTTCTGCATTTCTTGCTCTGAGATGGATGGGGCTGGGAGAGGCGGGGATGACGGGATACTCTTTTTTGTTTAGAGATAGAGTCTCACTATGCAGTTCAGCTGGGCTTGAGCTCACTTTGTAGCCCAGGGTGGTCTTGAACTTCCAATGATCCTCCTGCCTCAGCCTCCCGAGTGCTGGGATTACAGGCGTGCGCCACCACACCCAGCTGAAGGGATGCTCTTGGGTACAGAACTTGGGGCTACTTGGAGGAAGGAAGAATATGGGCACTGGGGTGAGGTACTGCATCTGCCCCACACACAACAGTTTAAGTGAAGATTACTTAGTTTTTCTCTCCATTATCATCTCTCCACATTGCAGAACATGCCGACCTCCCATTTCCCAAGTACACGTGACTTCCAGAGCTCCAGATGCTGCCCTGGACTGTGGGCAGGAAAGGGCTTGTGTGGTGTCCAAGGGTGACACTGTTCAGCAGGTCGCTGTCCTCTCTATGAGACACATGTTAGGGGGCTTAGAGCTGCTATTACCAGTGCTGCAGCCTGCTGGGCACTGGCCTCAGCAACTCTTTAGGGTACTAAGTGACAGGTGGTAAACGGAAGCATCACTAACTCCTCATCCTGTGGAAGACCAGGGACAGGGAGGAGACCCAAGGTGGATCTCTGTGGGTGGTGGAGAAGGATCTCTGGCAAGCTCTCCTGTCTCTGTACAGGGAAGCTTAGGAATGTACTCTGAATCACCTTATCCTTCCAGAAGGGACAATTTGTTCCTATCAGTTTATCATGAACACGAAGCAGCATGCTATAAAAGGGGTGAGCTCTTACCAAGGGATAGACCACCTCTTGTTAGAAAGAGTTGTTTTCGAAAGCAACGTATTCTACCTCTTATAGAAGTAGGGGTCTCTACTCCCTTTCCTGCAAACTTGATGGACGCTGGTATTCTGTGGTGGCAGATGGGACCAGGAGCTTAGCCCCTTCTGCAGTAGGGGTGAGCCAGGGCTTGGTGGCAGCTGTGGCACACAGGCCTGCTGAATGGCAGATGTTCTGGTCTTCTACAAAAATGTAATATTTATTTATTTTTTTCAAACTGAAAGG
>PVLD010006882.1:0-96279 GCA_004027595.1 Dinomys branickii | reverse complement strand
TGTTGAGAGGATTAATTGTCTGACTAAATTTGCATGTCTGTATATGGGCTTATATATTTACACTTCAAAGATATCAATGGATAAAGCAATAACCACTGTTGAGATCATATCACCTTGTCTATAGATTAGTTGTGATTGTACTATTTTTTATGCTAATTGGTGTCTGTTTGTCAATATGTTTTTGTACTTGTATTTTTTTTAAATTAAAAAAAAACATGAACCTGTCCAAATTCAAAGAAGCTGTTATTTAATTTTTATGTGTTTATGGAGTATTTGTGCTTTCTTTGTTAATAACTTCCAATTTCATTTCACAATGGTTAGATAATATGCATGGGATAATTTCACATTCCTTTACATTTACTTAATGGGCTAGTATATGTTCTATTTTAGAGAATGTCCTGTGTGAAACTGAGAAGTTTATTGTGATTTGTTGGGTGGAACACTCTGTAAAGGCCTACTAAACCTGTTTGTTCATAAGTTTGGTTCAGTTCTGTTATTTCTTTGCTGATTTTTTGTCTAGTTTATCTATGTCTTTATGACAATGTAATGTTAAGGTCCCTTATTATTGCTTATTTAAATTTTCATGTCTATCAATATTTGTCTTATATAGTTATATGCTCCTATATTTGGTGCATATATATTTGTGATTGTTATCTCCTCCTCTTGAAGTTTTTCTCTAACAAGTATGCTGTGACTTTATCTCTTTTGATCATTCTTAATTTGGAGTTCACATTGTCTGCAAAAAGTATAGCTACCCTTGCTTTTTTCTGGGTTCCTATTGCATAGAGTATTGTTTTCCATCCTTTAACTTTCATTCTATGAATTTCCTTTTGAGTTAAATGTATTTTTTGTACACAGCATATTGTTTGATTTTGTTTCTTGATCCACTCTGCCAGTCCATTTATTTTGAATGGTGAATTGAGGACTTTTGCATTAATCATAACTGATATGTATACATAATTGATATGTATTGGTTTATCTTTGTCATATTGTATTTCTGCTATTAGTTCCTTACTTTCCTGCTGTTTAATTGCTTGCTCTGCTTGATGGCTCTTTCTATTGTTGTTCTTGCGATTGTAATTATTTTTATATCTTTCAAAAAGATCTTTCAGAGCCAGGTGTGGTGACATATACCTGTAATCCCAGCACTTGGGAGGCTGAGGCAGGAGGATCATTGCAAGTTCAAGACCAGCCTGATCTACAAAGTGAGCTCAAGTCCAGCCTGAACTGCATAGTGAGATCCTGGCTCAAAAAAAAAAAAAAAAAAAAAAAAAAGCTTTCAGTATTCTTTATAGGATTGGTTTGATGGTTATAAATTTCTACAGTTGTTCTTTGTCATGGAAGTACCTTATTTCACCATTAATTTTGAAAGATAGTTTTGCAGAGTACAACAAACTGGATTGGAAGTTGTTTTCTTTCAGGACTTCAAATAATTTAACCCAAGATCTTCTTAACTTGAGGGTTTGTGTTGAGAAATTTTCCATGATAGTCTTTCCTTTATTGTTACCCTATTTGTTTTCTCTAACACCTTTTAGTATTTTGTTCTTATGCTGAATTTCTGAGGTCCTGATTATTATGTGTCTGGGTGGGGATTTATTTTGGTTATAGCTAATTGGAATTCTGTGTGCCTTATTTGTATGTATGTCCGCTTCTTTTCTCATATTGGGAAATGTTCTGGTATTCTGCAAATAGTGTTTTTATGTCATTTGTGTTGACTCCTCCTTTTTTATTGACACCTATCAGTGTTATATTGTTTTCTTTGTATCATCTTGCAGCTGTTGAATTGTTATTTCCTGGTTACTTGTTACTTTTAAGGGATCGTTCCTTTCATGATCACAAGCTACAATCATACACTCAAAGTGTGAAAGTCTGTCTTCAGTTTC
This sequence comes from Dinomys branickii, assembly GCA_004027595.1. NCBI lineage: Eukaryota > Metazoa > Chordata > Mammalia > Rodentia > Dinomyidae > Dinomys > Dinomys branickii. Next base: position 94,396 of record PVLD010006882.1, on the reverse strand, counting down.
ATCCAAGTGGTTTTGCCAGCTTTCAGCGGGAATTGTTCATTCCCTAAATATCTCTGTGAATCTGTTTCATGCATTCTAATTCTTTCCTATATTGTTTATGCAAGGTTTCCATAATTTTCCTATGGTTCTCTATTTTTAAATCTATGTCTTCTTCAGATATGCTGAGCAACTTTTTATTAGGGTTATCATTTCTTTTTTACCTGAGATATTATTTCTGTTCTGATTTCCCTTGTAGCCTGATGGAGTTGTTTCTTTACTTCATTTGCTATCATTTCAGGAATATGAGGTGTGTGACTTCCAATTTCTTCTGTGTTGATATCTCCATGTCCTGTTCTAGATAGGCTGGAGGTCTGAGATTGTATTTTGTTCCCTGATCTTGTCATTTTCTATTTCAAAAATATTTGATTTTGCTTTCTGTGATGATCCTTGTGAGTTTTGGTAGCAAGTTGCTGTATCACTAATATCAAGGTCTGTCTAGGAAAAATCTGTTCTTCAGTGATATCTTCTCTATGGAGGAGATACTTGGTTTGTGTCTGTCCCAAGATCACACCTTCCTAATAAATTGAGAGCGGGATGTTGGTTTGTGTTTGGTTCACTCCCCAGTCTTTTGTAATAGGGCTGTGGTGAGGTTGTTGCCCCATAGCTTCCCAATACTGTTACACAAGTTTGAACAACTGATTAAAACAGATATGACATCTTAGCTACAGTAGTACAATTAGGAATAATAATACCATCAAGCACCATTTAGAAATGATCAAACTGTGGTAATTATTGATTTTAATTAATAATTTTAAAAGTCTGCAAAGTCTTTAGTTATGTAGCAGAACTAGTTATAAATTAGGAGTTCATATACAAAGTGTTTCCCCTTGTTAAAGTGGATTTACCATGTGGTGTGGAAATGTAGGGAAGATGGTATGTAAGATAATGATAACTGTAAAGGAAATAGAAGCAAGATTGGAAGAAAAAGGATAATCATGCAAAGTTTGGGTAACTGGACAGGATGATAGAAAAGAAAGAATGAAGAGTCCCAGGCACTTCTCTCTCTGGTTGTTTGTCCCACATTACTGAGGGACCTAAAGTATGAATTTTAGTTGGTAACAGTGTATCAATATTTGTTCATTATCATTTCATACTAGCACATGATGGGCAAATGTACCATACTAATATATGATATTAATAATAGGAGTAAGTGAGTGTAGGGGTACAAGGAAACACACTGAGGTAAACCTAAATTTTTTCTAAAAATAAAGTTTAAAACAAACTCTAGAAAACATATTATCCCCCGATCCTAGAAAAATCTCAAAAACACTGCTTCACATATAAAGTACTGAAAATGTAGTTTCTTAGCAAATTCATCAGAGTGGTCAAATTGTAAATATACTCCTTATGTATTTAGACAAATGGAAACACTGTATGAGGTTACTCGCTATGAAACAAATATAAGATTTTTGCAAACTGTGACTTTAGTCTTAAAATGTTTTATTTACTCACTTACTCACTCAAGCAAATATTTATTGAGTATTCTTCACATGATCTTAGCCAAAAGGCCAAGAAGCAATTATTATTGAGTATTGTTCATGAACCAAAAACTATGGTAGATATTGGTATGTACATAGTAAGGTAAACTAAAAATAGTCATGGCCTTCCTAGAAAGTTTAGTCTAGTCTTCTCTTTCTGACTACCAAGTGGAGGCAAGTATCTGCTAAAAGTGACTTATAGCTCCACAAGTGGCAAGTATTATGAGAGATAGAAGCCCAGAGATTTTCTGAGTCTTTTGCATGGAGAAGAAAAGAAGTAGAGGCACCCATATCTTGGGTGCCCATGTCTTGAGAAATAATCTCCATTTTTAAGGTATACATTTGAAATGACACAAGAAAAGAGAGTAAAAGTAATTGTCAGAATGTGGCACAACGTTTCACAGATGGGGAGACCATCCCCACTAAGTCTGACCTTGAACATGTATTGAAATGTAGTCTTTTACCTTAGCACCAACAGAGCACACAGCAGAAATGGGGTTTTGGATGCAGATGAGAGTAACAGACAGAACACAGGATAATCTTGATTGTTGGCTTTATTGTTGGCTTGACTAGCTAGAGAATTGCCAGAAAGATTAACAAAACATACTTCAGAGTATATCTGGGTGGGCTGTAGGGGTGTGCATGTATGGGTGATACCTTGTCCCTGGCCCTTTTCTCTCTGACTTTTCCCTGTAGTTCTGCTACCTGACTGCTTGGTGAGAGCAACTTTTCTTTATGTTCCTCTGTCACAATATTCCTACCTTAATCAGCTGACCAGGCACTGAAACTTCTGAAACCATGAGTCAAAATAAAGCTTTCCTTCATTGTACTGTGTATGTCAGGTATTTCGCCCCAGCAACAGAAAGTTCACTAATACAAACACGCAGAGACTAGAGCCATAGTGCTGAAGAACAAGGCCATGAAGTGAGCAGCAGCGAGAATTTTGCAAATGATTCAAGGAGAATGATTTAAGAGTCTGCTACTAAAATGAATACATGTTTAATATCATCTACACTATGGTGGAAATATTCATTTTTATAAAAGAAATTATATCAGCATAGCCTTGTATCACAGCACTTATACAAAAAATAAAGTTCAAAGTCATTCTGTTACCAAAATATTTTCACTTTAGAGTTTACATTATTTTATTGTTTTGCACCCATTTGAGATTGGTTCTTGGTTGCTTTTATTGGTTGCTGAAGTATATTTAAGTTCTCAATAGTGAGCTGGTTAATAAGAGCATGTTTTTAATCATCCCATAGAAAGGAGCAGAAGAGAAAAATACATCAAACTCTCCCAGAGAAAGGAAAAAGAAAACCTTTACTCAAAATATTCATATAAGTTGAGCTGTACAAAACAAGAAATAATATGTTCCTATAGTGACTCCCAGCATTAAGAGTACCTTTATTTTTTAAATGGAAAAATATACAAGAGCTTATTAAGTCCTAAGCTAGCTAAATATCATCTTGCTTTCTCAGATCTTGTGACTGGCAGTTAATGGGAAAAATTACTTTCCCATTTAATCAGGGACCACAATATATGCACACTCATACTTCACATGCTATAGAGAAGTTTGGGATCAGTACCCTTAACCCAGTTAAGAGTTCTGCATTTCTCCTCATGTGTGGCTGTTGATTGTTTGAAAAGCCAATATTTCCAGGCCATTTACTTCAAATTCCTCCCAGCTGAAGGTGTTATTTTGCATGCCTAGGACTCTTCTCTCACCTCTGGCACAGCTATCGATTTCTCTGTAATTAAAATCCTTGTGGGGAAAGCGGAAAGCTGGCCTTTTGCATCACTTTCTCATTAGTTTGGTTTTTCACTCCCATTGGATCACTGTGTAGGCTTGTCACAGGGCAAATTTCATTAGAGCTTTTGGCTGCAATGTTGTTTTAGCAGAGCAAACGGAATTTGGGGACCCAAATAAATACCTCTTCGTCACTTGCCATGGGTGAAAGAAAGGTGCTCCTAAGCGAAAGAGTCTTTAAGAGGTGTTGTTTCAGCTGTGAAGAATATTGGATCTCCGGGTTTAGGTAAAGATACTATAATTTAAGAAATTTTCTTAAGTGAGAACTTCATGGAGTCAGTTGGTTTTTCCAGCGGGTTTATAATCTAAATGTCAGAAACTCAAGAAGGTGGAAACCCTGCTTTCATTAGCTATGTTAGCCTTGATGGCAGACCCAAAAATATTACTGGAAATTGCTGTTTGAAGACCATTGCAATCTTTTGGATTTTTGCTATTTTTTTACCTCAATCATCTCTTCCCAAATATTACTTCCCAAGCCATATTTGAATGCCTGCTTAGGCATGTTTGTGCATGTCCATAAAGTACAAATCAGTACTAAATTTCCCTCAGTTTTAGAGACCCTCTTCTAACTCTGACTAGAGGTGCTGTTATGAAGCCAAGCTGGAGCAAGTAAAGTTAGCTGCTTCCTCTCATAATTCTGCTCTTGACTGACCTTTATCACCAAGGTATGTAGGGAAGCCTGGTACCAGGCTCCCTACCCCACAAAGTTAGATCATACCAAGGAGCCATAAATAAAGCCAAGGCTGTTAACACTATTCTAGGCAGGAAGATCAAAAGAGGACATTGCATTGGAATTAAACCTGATTTCAGATAAAAGGAAACCTGAGCCTTCGTTTCTTTCTTTTGTTGACATTAGTTTTATTCTAGTTTCCTCTTATACTGCCTTTCCCTACTTATAAATCAAAACAGAGTTCCTGAAAAAACACAGCCACAACAGGGTCTTGGAAAGCACATGCATTTTAAAACTATAAAAGTTCAATGATTTCCCTTTGATTACATCACAAAGTAATCATGGAGAATTTATTATTTTGATAAAAGAAGAAAAAGTATGTTAATATCAGCCATGTATGAGAAGCTGGCAAACTCTGCCCTTTCTGTATTATCCAAACACTCAACCGTGGGCCACTGGAAGATTACCATGCCTCTTTTGGCCTGATCAATGTTATAACTTGAGTTTCTGTGATTAGTTTTTTATAACACATGTTTGTTGTGAAAAACTTATGTAATGGACTTGCTGTTTAGGTCCTAACTTATTAAAACATTCTGGGACCTTCACTTTTGCAATATAGATAATATGAGTGCTATGAAACACAGGCTGTAAATCTGCTACATTATCAAACAGAGGAGCTCAAACGATGGGATAGGAACAATATGACATGTTAACTCAGAAACAAAATGGAAACATCTCACCTCTGCCCACCTGCTAATTTCTAGTAAATCATAAAACCAAAGAGACACAGAATATTGTGGATAATTAATCCAGAAGAGCTCTCAGCTAATCTCACTTTAAAAAGAAACAGAGCGGTATAACAGGTTTCTCAGAGTAAAGTCACAGCAGCTGTTCCTAGGTTCCCGCCAAGAGCCTTCTCTTCTGATCACATTTCCCCTGTTTGGCTCCTTCATTCACTGACACAACTGCAAAATTAGTTAGCAAACTTTGACCTGACTGCCATAATTATATTTTGCAAGTGTCTTCAAGTATCAAAGCTCCATGCAAATCTGAACTTCACATTGAATTGGCAAAAGCAATGGTCAGGAGTAAGTACTCCTACTCCTCAACACTTTCTCCAACTTGCAATAATATTGGTCATTAAAAATGCTTACATGGAGCTTTATTTTAGAAATCATGATTAGCTAAAATAAAATTAAAATGAGAGAGGGCCTATAAAGCAGTTCTCCTTTTAGCTATGCTTAACACAGTCCTCGACTAATAAAAGCCCATTTCTTTAGATAAACAAGTACCAACCATCTCTTATGAGGTGCTGAGAAGCAGTAATCATTAATAACAATTGTGTTTGCAGGCCTCTGGATGGAACTAAAAACACTGCTTGCCAGAGCTCAAGGCAGTGAGGACTAATAAATGCCAGAGCTGGTGCAGAAACAGAAACTCCACATTCCTACATTTTTAAAAGTAAGAACAAATCACAAACAATGGGAAAGGAAAAAGGGGATCATATCACAGAGGACACTGTTGATGGGCTTGTTACATAGAAAAATAATTTAATGGTCTTCTGGACCAGCCAGCCCTGCAGAACTAGGGCAGAAAGGAGCCTGCACAGGGCTCTGTGGGGGTGAGTCTGAGTGTCCTATGTTACAAGCAGTGTTGTTGGGAACTATGAGATAGACCAAAGCTAGTTTCTCACACCATAAAAAGCAGGCAGGAAAACATTTGCAAGCGTTGGCTGTTGGCTAGTTTCCTTTTCTGTCTCTAAGATATAGGGTTTTAGGATTTCAAATGAGTATAGATCCCAGCAAAAGGCTAGGTTAAAGTAGGTATGAAAGTGTAAAGTACGGCAGATACCCTTTTGTCGCCTTCTTAAAGAAAAGTACAGATCTAACCTGAAGTTGCTCTGCTCTTGAAATGCTGAGTTTGATTATTAGAAGGTAACAATTGGGGTAAGAATTGGGTAACAGTGCAACTGGGACTGAGAAAGAGAAAGGAAAAAATGTGTATGGCAAGCTTTTAAAAAGTTCAGTTAGTGTTAGAACTGCTATATTTGGAACAAATAACACTGAAGTCACCTAACAGTATAACTATTAAGTTTGTCTTTCCTTCATCACTGGATGCTTTGCTTGGGGATCCCTGAGAACTTACTAAGGATCACCAACTACTGAGAGGCCTGAATGTACCGGAGTGGACACTCAGCTCGTAACAGAAGTTACACATTCCTGCTGGCTTCCACCACAGGTGCTGCATGACTGTCCTATCAGGCAGGTTGACAACCTGATCAGAGTGTCCCATGCCACCCAATGGGATAGTCGTGCATGTACCACCAGTAGTTCAGAGATGCCCTGTAGCAAAACATCCAAATTATAGCCTGTGGTGAAGGTGTTACACACAGAAGGGCGCTGCCCACCTGTTGACCCACTAGCAGTGAGGAGGAACCACCTGCCTCTCAACTGCATGAGGGCTTGGTTTGGAGAACCCCTCCTGTTCCTTCTAATGATAAAGCCCTGTGACTTACAGTTTAACATCACACTCCCTACTTGGATGCTATCTTTAAAGAATAATATTTGACAAAAAGAAATGTGGAACAAAATCAGCATTCTTCATATTCAATAATATTCAAGTCAAAAGTATATTACCATAGCTTAAATTTACTAGAATTTCTAGCAAATTACAGAAAATTCAAGAAATGCAATTTTAACAGTGATAAAATTCTGATACCTTTCCTAGACAAAAACTTTGGTCACACGCTTTAGCCACTCTTTGTTGTTTCCAGTTTTATACAGTAGAGATTTGGGGTGTTTTAAGCACAGTGTTTTCATCACATAAATCTTAAGGCACACTTTTACATCCAGATAACTTTTCATACTTTTAAGCAATTTAGTAAAAATTATTTAAATATAATACCCTTTAGTAATTCTTACAAACATAATGTTTCATAAAAAAAAAGCTCAACAGTAAGTATAAATAATTCACACAGTGCATCAATGGGGCCATTATAAAGACTGAGTCAGCTATACAATTCAGGAAACTCCTAGTGTTGGTACCAAAGGAGAGGGGTCCACTATAAAAGCTATCCTAATATGTAGCCCAGGATGCTAAATTCTGCTGAAACAGCCCAATATCTACTTTTACACCTAACTGTTACAAACTTTTTTGTCGTTTTTAATCTTGAATGTTCTGAGTAGGAACTGGGATATTGACAACTGCAAGAAAACAGTTTGAAATTTGTCCTTCATTTTTGCCTAGCCTGTCTAAAAGGTGTAACAGCAGAGTTTATGAAAGTTTATGCCAACGTACTTCCATGATGTGTCCACAAAACTGATGATTATCCATTATGTGAAGACCATTAGCCCTCCTCAGCTAGTTACCTATTTCCTGCAGAATATTGTTGGGGTCCCTTCCAAATATCATTATCTATTGCTATGATACCTGGAATCCATGAACTCTTCAATTTTTTATCCAAGGAAAGAAAATTTTATCTTTTTTTTTTTTTTTTTTTTACTTCTGGGAGTTTTTTAAAACTCCCTTGGATATTTCTGATTTAATTTCATTTTACCTAAAATTAAGAAATGAAAAATATTTGGCAGGCTATATTATCACAGATCTAAATTCTCCATTAGAACATGAGTACCCACCAAAAGTTAAATCAACTGTGTGGCTGCATTTACCAGTCCAGGGAAACAGCCAAGTAACAAGAGTTAAAGAGCAAATATTTATACAGACAGTAAGTGTGCTTGTAAGGTGGTCCATGATGTGATAATGCTTCAGAATCAGATGTTTCCTGATCTCTGCAGAAACTTGTTTTAAAAGTGGAAACGAATTAAACTTTAAGCCATAATAAAAGTGGAAAGTCACTAAAAGCATGATTCAGACAGAATCCCTGCAATAATGACTAGAGTGGCCACAGTGTTAAACAAGCAGCATTTACTGACATGATTGCGCTCATAACCACTCAAACAGGAAAATCCTTGGAAAGACTCAAAGAGAGCATCAGTAATTCCAAAGATAAGCTCTAATTCAAAGGGGGGGGGAGAGGCTCAGAATGCACACTGCTTGAAGATAATTGTACCATTCACAGAATATGGGGTCATAACCAAATGATTTCTAGGGTTACCAAAAAGGCTTGCTATGTTACACACAAGAATATATCTAAGTTGGACATGATATTGCATAATTGTCAACTGAGTAATTTTCAGAGTGTTGCTAGGGATGTATCCAGTCTCACTTGCCAACAGCACAAACCTGGCAAGACTGTAAAGAAGGGACATGGACAGGAATCAAAGTCTCAAAGTCCCTTTTAGACACTTCCAAGCCCAGTCCCCTCCACAATGTGGTAATAAATATATTTAGTCATTGTTTACTTATTCTCAGGATGAATCAAGGCTTTTTCTTCTCAGAAAAGAAGACTCTGGTGGTAGTGACAAAATTTATTTCATTTTTTGTTTTCTTCTGTTCTGGGGAATTTTAACCCATCTCTTTCTAGGGAGAAAGCACATATTTCACTGGGACTCATATCAATGAATTTACAAAGCCTCGCTCTTTTGCTAACAAAAAATTTCATCTTCAATCTTCAGGAGGATTACAGCAAAGGAATGAAATTCTAAAATTAAAATAAGCAGTGTTTCCCAAGGTCCTTAACTCCCCCTGGCTTAAGTTATTTTATGAGTTTTAGTGGCAATGAAATCAACTCCTTCTGGGATTCATCAAATTTCACCTAATAAATTAATAAGAGAGCACTCCATATACATAGGAATTTCACCTTCAATCCTTGCTGCTGGCTGAAATGAACAAACATTTCAAGGAATTCAAGGGTACACCCACTCTTATCATTAGCAAATATAAGCAGCCTCATGATAACATCCTACTGAACAGACCCAAAATAATGTGAAACCCAGAGAGCTAGTCTTCTGAAATAAGAATGACTTTAAACTTTGATATAAAAAAAACTTTGATCAAAAATGTATCATGTACCATTAACATTAATATCACAGTAGGCCTCCTGACATTGATCCATGTTCTCTAATTAGAAAAACACAGATTACTTTCCCTGGGCCATTGCAAATAGATTTTACCAGTAAACTTTAAGCCATAGATTCTTAATAGTTCTCCAAAACTGGAAGAGATTCAGAGCAGGGTTGTTATCCCAAGATCTTTACACTGGTGATAAAATAAAGTAGTCAAAGATGATACAAGGTAGTATTTTTCTAATAATGTTGTTCTCCTATTTATGCTTCTTTTGTCTTTAATCTTTCTTATTAACATATTTTGATGACCCCTGGAGATCAACCAACAAAACCTTCCTGTATATTTTCTTGCATATTATCCATTTTGAGAAGCCTACTGTTCCACGTTCTTTCTCATCAATACAGGAAAGAAAGTATCTGGTTACTGGGTCTGTCATTGCCCCACCTGACTATAAATCCGCAAACACCTCGAACAAAATTTTCGGTGGCCCTGACTTCACCACTGTTTCTCACTCCATTTTGTTCTCCTATAGCGGAATACCATATACTGGGTAATTTATAAAGAACAGAAATGCATTTCTCATAGTTCCAGAGGCTGACAAGGTCAAAATCAAGGTGCTATCATCTGATAAATGATGAAATCCTTCTTCCTACCTCCTTATATGGCGGAAGGAGAAGACCAAAGAGTAAACAAAACAAAAGCTGTGGGAAATCTCTTCATAAAAGCCTGAATCTCATGTACAAGGGAAAAGTCCCTATGATCTCATCACACTGGAGACATCTGAACAGACATTCAAACAAGAGCAGGGTGTTAAAAGCACATACTGGGTTTATTCATTTCTGGATGCATTAAATCATTCTGTAACTACTTTTTCTTAAGATTTCCTAGGATACTGTGCAGACACTATTTAGTTCCATTCTTCAAATCAGTTCAAGAGACCAATAGTGGTCAAATTCCTATTATGATAATTTGTACCTGACTGAGATACCTTTTATTTCAATATCAGATTTTTGCTTCTCCAACATCTTGTCTATATAGTTTAATAACTAGAGAGTCAGAGAAGGATATTTAAAAACCTCCAAAATAAATGAAACAAAGGCTGCTAGGAGAAACTCTGAAGGAGCATCAGACACCCACTTCATGAGCTGTTTGTCCAACAGTAGGCAGAATTGAATTTGGAAAAAAAAAGGAAATTTGTCTCTAATCCAGGAACAAGTCATCAGTAATATTTCAAGTGTTCTTGAGATACCTCCAAAACTAATTTCAATTGACTAACAAGGATTATCATGAGGAGCGCATGGTCCTTTATTCTTTGTGGCTAGACAAGGGGTTGCCTGCACCGTAGCTAGCACTTTCTACTGCACCTATGCAGAACACCACTGGTTGGGTTTTGAAAAGTTTGTGACCAAAATTAAAGAAAATGCCACTTGTATTTGTAGAACAGATCCAGCTGCATTTAGTGCTGTTTCCATACCCTGACTGCAGTAATGCAGTATGTTGATTTTTCAGTTATTTACAATGAATTATGATCACTCTGCATTACCTGTGTTTTACTAAGCTGATAGAAGCTATCCTCAATCTTAAAAGCTACTGGAAAAATATTGTACATCAGTTGCCTCAACAGGTCACTCTACAGTAAAAGATGAGAGATGACTTTATTCTGTAAAAAGATACCCACTGAAGACTTTTCTGTACCACCCACTTATTTGGCTAATAATTACCTTCAGTTTCTTAATGAGGAATAACTAAGGTTAAACTTTGGAATCAATTAACTAATCTTAAAATACAAAAGTTCATACTTTTAAAACTCTGGTTAGAGTAAGGAATATGTGAATACTGTGGTGTGGTATACATATGCAAATTTATAAAACTGAAAAGGAATTCTGTGAAATAAAATTCCCCTACTGTTCATGATACATCATGTTTTCCATTCTATTTCTAAGTTTGTGTTTCCTTTATGTTGCAAACACTGAATACAACATGGTGAACTGATGGCTAGTAACAGGCTGCCGCCTACTCTTTGGACAATGGTATGTTACCATCTAGTGACGGCTAGGTGACATTCCAGTCACATATATTCATTTAAAAAGAGCCAAAATTTGCTCTTAAATATTTTTCCATTGCATCTCTGCTTTGTACTGATTCACCCTGATGGAAAGTCATAAAATCAAGGAACCCCAGTTCTTCTTTCTAATTTGAGGTTGAGACTCAGTCACTTCTTTCTCCCTAGGAAGCACTGAAATTAGAGGAGAATCTTCCAGAACGGATGGAGGGGCATGTATATCTCACTGGGAACTCCTGTCACTTGAAGCAGTTTCTGTGTGTAACTGCAGAGTGAGCTCCTCTTTCCAGAGAACACAGAACTGAAATACTGTGCATCCTAACCCTGTGCCAGCAGGATATGTGGGGGCTGCATAGTCCTGCTGCCGTCTTCTGTGTTGGCACAGGAAAAACCCCAAGGCAGCTATTTAGGCCTGAATTCAGACAGGCCACAAGTTGCATCACTTAGAGATGACAATTTCAGTGATTTCATTTTCTTCTGCCCCAGACTGTAACCCAAGGGTGACACTCATCAAAGATCATCTCTCTAATTGTACTTCTCAACTCTTCCTTTCTCTTCCCTTCACTGAGGAGTTTTATTTGTTTGTTTATTTCATTTTGGTTATAAAATTGCCTCAGGTAATCATGTACTCTTTCAAAATAGGCTTTATGGCATGAACTTTGGGCTGTTTGTTTTCAAAGTCCAGGCTTTTCACATTTAAAACACTTCCTTTCAAGCTGTTGTTTCAGCTCAGATTTTTTAGTGTGACTGGAATTTAAGAGCCTTTGGCAGTCTTTTGTTTGCTTGCTTGCTTGCTGCTTGGCCATAACTAACTGTAACTGAAATAATAGCTTTTTCAGGCTTACACCTGGAGACTGGAAATGTATTACATGAAATATATGATATGGTTAATTCATTTTGAAATATCAGCCACCACTTTTAAAACCACCATAGTAAAATATAGTCTTTTTAATATCGCAGTGTGATATAAATTATTTACTATGGTCTTTTTCTTAGTTACTTTTCTCATTGCTGAGACAAAATACCTGACACCCAAAGTTAAAGAGGGAAAGGTTTATTTAGCTTACGGTTTGTAGAGGTTTCAGTCCATAGCTGGCTGGCTACCAGGTAGAGTAGCTTGGCAGAGGGGCCTGGCAGAGAAACAGCTCATGGCAGGCAGGAGACAGCAAAAGCAAACGAGAGAGAAGACAAGCCTGTTCCTGTCCCTTGTGTGGTATCCAGGCTCCTGAGGTCAGGTTGGTTCCAAACCAATCAGTGGACTGACTTAGTGGTCACCCACCCTTAACCCTAGCATTGTACTATGAATCAATCACACACTCCAGATTCAGCCACCTCTGAAAAAGCCCCACCAAGACCTATGAGGCTTTGAGTGGGACATCTAGATACAACCATAACAGGTTCCTTTCATTTCAGTATGAATAAAGAATATCCTACCCCTTAATTGTATTGATTGTATTAGACAGCTGAGCACTCCTTCACATCCATAATGAGTAAAACTAGGTATACCATCCCTCCTCACAACATTCTATTTTAGGATTTCTTTTCATTTGCATAGGCTATAGATTATATACCCATCATGTGCCAGGTCTGTGAGGTTTTCTATGACAGATGTAAACAAATGAAAGCTATCCTGCCTACAAATCAGTTACAAATTGAAGAGAGGATAAGTACATTAGTGAAGAATGCTGCGAAATACAAAAAGAAAATGTCAGGTGCTAGGAAATCATTGCTCATATAAAGGAAGGATGAGAAATTACATTTCCTGGTTGGTGTATACAGGTTTTCGTGAAATGGTTCATCTTTGAAAGAGAAGAGGCTGCTTGGGCTGGACCCTCACAGAATGAGTCAGAAAGGAACACTGAAGGGAGAGAATGTAAGTAAACTTGATTGTCTCCATTCATAGTTCATACAAGTCAGACAACACATTTATAGGATAAGAACAGAGACAGAAGAGAGGGAATCTGGAAGAGGATCTGTGATGCCAAAAGCTTCAGAGAAGATAAACATAAAGACTGTAATTGTTTTTTAAATTAGGATCATTGCTAACCTTTAAAACTACAACTTCAGGTCTTCAGGGAATATGGTCAAGGTGAGCGGCAGAGGGAAACTCTCCCAGAGACGGATCTTTCGCGCGCGGGTGCCGGGTCCGCGGCTGCGAAATTCCAACTGAACGTGTTGCTCTGCGCTTGCCTGAGCATTAATGGGTCGGCTGCATATGCCGCCGTGAGAAGTGGGCGGGCCCTGAAAGCTGGGCGCCTGAGGTGATCGGTGCTGCGCGGGCCGCAGCTCAGAGTCCTGCGTACCACCGAGTGCGATTACAGTGGGACGGACCCTCCCATCTCCCAAACCTGAATGGCTTGCAGGCAGCAGCGACCAGGAATTTTTGGAGGTGGCAGAGCAGAGCAAACTCGGAGAACACGCTCCTCCGGCAGACTGTGCTAATCTGCGCAACTGACCGGGATCCTACTCAGAGCCCCGATCCCGCAGCCGGCACCATCCTCAGCCAGAGAGTGGGCACTGCAGCGGCTGCGGTCGGCGGCTCCTGCGAGAACACCGAGGAGGCGGACAAGCACCGGGGAGTGCATGGATCTCCTGCCGGCAAGGATCTCGGAACGGGTGAGCCAAGTGAGCACTGCAACAGGATTTCTGAGTCGGGAAGAAGCTCGACCCAAGGACATACATCTGTGTGGCTTTCCTGCCTGTGCGATCCCAGGGTGAGTTGATTGGGCGCCCTGACCAGTTTTTTTGAGTCGGGGAGAAACTCTGCCCAGCGAGGGACATCCAAGCAGCACATCTGACTGCAATGTCCCCGGGACGGAAGAGCTGGCTGGGCGCCCCGACAGGATTTTTGAGTGGGGGAGGAGCACCACCCAGGAAGGAACATCTAAGCGGCCCCCTGCCTGCAAGGACCCTGGGGCGGCGAGCTCTTTATGTGTCCCAGCCAAGTCTCGGGGTAGGGAATAGTAAGGTCCACAAAGCAGCATCTGAGCTGCCTTTTAAGCAGATCTCTCAGCAGAAAGTTTAGGGGACATTCTCCCAAAGGGAAGGAGTCATTGGAGCACCACTGCAGCAGACCTTTGCCTGCTGAACTGCCTGGGGAATTTATAGCTCAAAATTTTGAATCTGATACCCAAAAATGGGAAAACAGAGGAAAAAAACGCAGGCTCAGAACTCAACCCCACCGAGAACAAGTTCTGAATGCGAGGATACAGGGGAACCAGGAAGCCACATACCTGCAAGTTATGAAACGATTGCATCTGAAATGAAACAACTCCAACAGGCCATAAAAGAGCTTAAAGCAGAAATAAGCCACATACCCGCAATTATCTCTCAGACAAAAAACGAACAGAAAACAATAATGGAAGAAATGTTCCGTACACAGAGAAGAAATAGATAAAAGATTAGAAGAAAATAGGAAACAAATGGAAACGTTACAAGAGCAATTTAGGAATAAATTACCAAGAATGAAACAGGTCCAAAGAGAATGCCAGGATTTGAAAACTTACACTGAAAGCTTGCAAAACCGCTTAAATGAAACCGAAGATAGAATTTCAGACCTTGAAGACAGCATGGCAGCTTACGAGCGAGAAAGGAAGGATCTCATAAAATCATCAAAGACAAAAGAAAAAATCAATCCAATAGCTCGAAGATGAGGCAAAACGTAATAATATTCGAGTAATAGGAGTGAGTGAAACAGTAGGAGATCACACAAATGATATAAAAAGAATATTTGCTGAAATAATAGCAGAAAATTTCCCAAACAAGGTAAAAGATACTGAAGTTCAGTTAGTCGAGGCATATAGAACCCCAACAACCCATAACCCAAAGAAAAAAACACAAAGACATATAATAGTCAAGATCCCAGATATTCAGGAAAAGAACACAATATTAAAAGCTGCTAGAGAAAGGAAACAGATCACATATAAAGAAAAGCCCATCAGAATCACAGCAGACTTCTCAACAAAAACCATGAAATCAAGAAGAGCTTGGAGCGAGGTATTACAGATTCTGAGACAAAACAACTTCCAACCCAGACTGATGTATCCTGCAAAACTATCCCTCAAATTCAATGGAGAAATAAAATATTTTCAAGACAAAGACCAACTGAAGAACTTCATGAGTGCCAAACCAGCATTGCAAACAGCACTAAAAGATATCCTAGACAGAGAAAAAAGAGACCACAACCTCAAGAACACCAATAGAAATAACTCCCTAAACAAAACAAGCAAGTAGTCAGCAAAAGAAGGAAAGCAAAAAGTAAATAACATGACTAGAATAAGCCAACATATAACCATGATAACCATTAATGTAAATGGCCACAATTCACAAGCCAAAAGGAACAGATTGGAAGAGTGGATTAAGGAACACAATCCAACGATATGCTGTATACAGGAAACACATTTTACTCAAAAGGAAATCCACAGATTGAAAGTTAAAGGTTGGAAAACAATTCTCCATGCAACAGATCCCCAGAAAAAAGCAGGAGTAGCTATTATGTTTGCAAACAATGTAAACTTCAAACCAAAAACAATCAAAAGAGATAAAGAAGGGCATTACATAGTAGTTAGGGGAAAGCTGCAAGAGGAAGGGGTAATAATCCTAAACATTTATGCACCAAATAATGGTGCACCTAACTTTACAAGTCAAATCTTAACAGATGTAAAAAATCAAATAACTAATAACACTATTGTAATAGGGGACGTAAACACCCCTCTGACGCAAAGAGACAGGTCAACTGGACAGAAACTCAGCAAAGAAATAACAGACCTGAATCAAAAGAGTGAACAAATGGACTTAGTAGATGTGTACAGAGTGTTCCACCCCACAACATCAGAATACACATTTTTCTCAGCTGCACATGGGTCTTTCTCCAAAATAGACCACATTCTACCCATAGAGCTTATCTACCTAAATGCAAAAGATTTTTTTTTTTTTGTGGTACTGGGGATCGAACTCAGGACCCTGCGCTTGCTAGGCAAGCGCTTATTCCACTGAGCTATATCCCCAGCCCCTAAATGCAAAATAATTGAAATTATCCCATGCATATTATCGGACCACAGTGCAATGAAATTGGAAATTAATGATAAAGAGAAATCCAAAAACCGCATAAACACTTGGAAATTAGACAACAACCTCCTGAATAACCAATGGGTCACACAAGAAGTTAAAGAAGAAATTAAAAAATACCTACAAATAAATGAAAATGCAAGTACAACCTACCGAAATCTGTGGGATGCAATGAAAGCAGTCCTCAGAGGGAAATTACACCAATGAACTCATATACAAAGAAAACAGAAAGAGAGCAAATAAACAGCTTAATGCTACACCTCAAACTCTTAGAAAAAGAGCAAGAAGCTAAACCAAGAGCCCAAATAAGGGAGGAGATTATAAAACTCAGGGCACAAATTAATGCAATTGAGATGAAGAAAACTCTACAAAAAATTAGTGAATCAAAGAGTTGGTTCTTCAAAACAATAAGCAAAATTGATAAACCGTGTCCAACCTTTTCAAAAAAAAGGGAAAGATCTCAACTTCATGCAATAAGGTATGAAAAGGATGAAGTCACTACAGATACCACAGAAATCCAAAAGATCATTAATACCTACTTTGAAAATCTGTATTCCCATAGGTTAGAAAATACAGGAGAAATGGACAGATTCCTAGAAAGGTACAAATTGCCAAAATTGAATCAGGAAGACGTAAAAATCCTGAACAACCCAGTATCAATTAATGAGATTGAAAACGTTATTAAAACCTTACCAACAAAGAACAGCCCAGGCCTGGCTGGATTCACAGCAGAATTCTATAAAACATTTAGAGAAGATCTAATGCCAACTCTCCTCAAACTCTTCAATGAAATCGAAAAGGAAGCAACTCTCCCCAACACATTTCTGGAGGCAAGTATTATACTGATACTAAAACCAAGAGAGACCCAACCAAGAAAGATAGCTACAGGCCAATCTCTCTAATGAACATAGATGCAAAGATACTCAACAAAATATTGGCAAATAGATTATAGTGAATCATAAGAAAAATTATACTCCACAACCAGGTAGGATTCATCCCAGGAATGCAGGGATGGTTCAATATTCGCAAATCAATTAATGTAATACGCTAAGTCAGTACAAAGACAAAAACCACATGATCATCTCAATAGATGCAGAGAAGGCTTTCGATAAAGTCCAACATGCATTTATGTTAAAAACCTTAGAAAAAATAGAAATAGATGGCCTCTACCTCAATCTGATCAAAGCCATCTATGACAAACCAACAGCCAACATCAAACTAAATGGACAAAAACTGAAAACTTTCACTTTAAAGTCAGGAACAAGACAGGGATGTCCAGTGTCACCACTCCTATTCAACATAGTTCTGGAAGCACTAGCCAGAGCAATCAGACAAGAGAGAGAAATAAAAGGAATAAGGATAGGAAAGGAAGAAGTCAAACTGTCACTATTTGCAGATGATATGATAGTATACATGGAGGACCCCAAAAACTCCACAGGAAAACTCCTGGAATTAATTGACAAATTTGGCAGCATAGCCAGATACAAAGTCAACACCCCAAAATCAATAGCATTCCTATACATGAACAACAAGCAGACCGAGAGAGAAATCGAGGAAACCATACCCTTTACAATAGCAACCAAGAAATTGAAATACTTAGGAATCAATCTAACAAAGAATGTGAAAGATTTATTCAGTGAAAACTACAGTACTCTGAAAAAGGAAATCGAAGAGGATCTCAATAAATGGAAAAACATACCCTGCTCGTGGTTAGGAAGAACTAACATTGTAAAAATGGCCATAATACCAAAACTGTTGTACAGATTCAATGCAATTCCCATTAAACTACCATTAGCATACCTCACATATCTAGAGAAAATATGCCTCAAATTCATCTGGAACCAGAAGAGACCCAGAAGAGCAAAAGCAATCCTGGGCAATAAGGACAAGTCGGGTGGAATCACAATCCCTGACCTGAAATAATACTACAAAGCTACTGTAATAAAATCAACCTGGTACTGGCTAAAAAACAGACCTGAGGATCAATGGAACAGACTGGAAGATGCAACCATAACGAAAAACCCACTCAGCTACCTAATATTTGACGAAGGGTTCAACCAAACCCACTGGAAAAAAGAAGGCCTGTTCAATAAATGGTGCTGGGAAAACTGGCTTGCCTCTTGCTGAAAACTGAAAATAGACCCAAGTCTATCACCATGCACCAAACTCAGGTCAAAATGGATCACAGACCTCTACATTAAAACAGAAACTCTAAATCTATTGGAAGAGAAAGTAGGTAAAAATCTTGAAGACATAGGAGTAGGCAGAGAGTTCATGAACAAAAATGAAACTGCAAGGGAAACACTTCAAAGAATCAATAATTGGGACCTCATCCGACTGAAAAGTTTTTGTACATCTAAAGAAATCACCAGCAAAGTAAAAAGAAAACCCACAAATTGGGAGAAAATCCTAGCTGGCTGTCCCTCAGACAAAGGTCTTCTATCTAGAACATACAAAGAATTAAAAAAACATGTACCAGTTCAAATTCAAAGACCCAATCCAGAAATGGGCATCTGAGGTGAATACACACTTCTCAGATAAAGAAATACAAGTGGCAAATAAATATATGAGAAAATGCTCCACATCCTTAGTCATTCGAGAAATGCAAATAAAAACAACATCGAGATTTCATCTCACCCCAGTAAGACTGGCCAGTATGAAAAAATCATCCAATAACAAATGCTGGCGAGGCTGTGGAGAAATAGGGACTCTATTACACTGCTGGTGGGAATGCAGACTGGTACAACCACTATGGAGAGCAGTTTGGAGATTTCTCCGCAAACTAGGTCTAGAGGTTCCATTCAAACCAGCTATTCCTCTTCTGGGTATTTTCCCAGAAGATCTTAAAACATCATATCACTCTGATATATGTGCACTCATGTTCATAGCAGCGCAATTTGTAATAGCTAAAATGTGGAAGCAACCCAAGTGTCCATCCACAGAAGACTGGATTAAAAGACTGTGGCATTTTTATATGATGGAATATCATTTAGCTATAAAGAAAGACGGTTTGGGGGATTTTGTAGGCAAATGGTCAAAAGTGGAGTCCATACTCATAAGTGAAATAAATCAGCGATACATGTGCAGGGAACATATTGTATCACTGGTGTAAGAACCTGAGGGTGGGAATGTAAACTAAGAGAGATAAAGGTAATCTGTTCAAAAACAAATAAGAGATGGGACGAGGGAAAGGAGAAAAGAAAGAGGCAAAAATGTATGTATGTATATATGTATATACATATGTGCAGGAGGGCTAACAAGGTTCTACTAGTGTATTATATCAATTAATGCTAAGCAATAATTGATGATGGGTTATTCGATCCATCTTGTATGTCTGTATGTGTTATCCTGAGCACACACTTCGAAGATATCGATATGCAAAGAAGCAACTATTGTTGGTTTTTATTTATTTATTTTTTTTGTCTTTTGTTTTCTGCTTTTTGTGTTTTTCTGTTGTTGAGATGATTGTTTGACCAATTTTGTATGTCTGTATCTGTGTTCATGTATATACACTGCAAAGATATCAATAGGTAGAGTAACAACCATTGTTGAGCCCGTCACCTTGTCTGTAAATCAGCTTTGATTCTAGTATTTCTTATGCTAATTTGTGTCTGTTAATATGTTTTTGTGCTTTTATTTTTTAATATAAAATAAAAACTACAACCTCAGACTTGAATTAGGAAGGGAAATCAGAGTACAATACAATAAAGAGTGAGGAGTAACTGTACCAAAAATGTAATATTAAAGAATAGTAAGTAGAGAGACATGATGCGGAGTATGAAGGAGTCTTAGCATCACTCTAGAGAAGTGTTCATTTGTAACAGTACATAGTAGATAAAGGTATATTGTTAAAAGAAATGCAACCAGAAGAAACATCACTGAAGATATAGGGTATGGAATAATTTATGGAAAAATGACTCAGAGAACTGAGAAAGGTATAATGAATGCTAGTAGAATAATTATCTCTTTCCATAAAAGTGATGTTTTTCTCCAACCAATATGATAAAAAGGAGAAGTTTGTAATCAGAATAGAGATGAAATAAGCAAATTGCATAGAGTTTCTTTTATGTATAGTTTTATATACATTAGCTCATATTGTCCTCATCAGTAAATCTTAATTTAATGAGAAAATGGTTTAGATTTACAGATGTTACATGTAAACAAAGATGACATGGTGAATCATATGATCCTCCTTGACATTAAAATGTTTAAAATGAAAAACCTGTGGCTAGCAATGACAGGAAGGGTGAGAGAGCGTGTTTGGAAATCTGGTGCATTTAGTTTGGTGGTCAAGATAGAAAACTCGGAAAAATGTTTTTAGATATGAAGACAGACTGACAACAACAACAGCAAATACAAAGAAGACAATAAATTAGAAAAGCATAAATGATAAGCTTTGAACAAGATTAACAAGTGTGTTTGGTCAGGTTTTTAATGGTTTGTAGTTTTGAGAAATCCTTTAAGACTATGAGGTCATGAAGATATGATTACTTTGAAGAAATTTAATATTGTTCCCCATAGTTAGGTCTTTTCCAGCCATAAAATACGGTTACTTGTTTTCTTTCCCTTTGTTGTTTTTGTTTGGATCAGTATTATAAAAGAATAATTAGCTTACCACCAAATTCATCTATGTAAAGCATTAAACTCTGTGAGTTTTGACAAAATCACACATCCATGTAACCAGAACCACAATCAGGATGCATCGCATTTCCATCACCCTCGACAGCTCCTCTCTTCTTATCGCTCGGCTCTATGTAACAACTGGTTGCTTTCATTCTATGGATTTAAATCTATGGCTTAGCTTTTTCCTTTCTAATTTGTCATTTAAATTCACATGTCATGTAAATACATATGAAGTCACACAATGTATACTCTTGTATCAGGGTGTGTTCATGATCATGATTTTGAAATCCATCCATTCTTGTATATATCAGTACTTTTTTCCTTGTTTCATTCCTGAGCTGTAATTCATGGTTCAAACTGCCACAATGTACTCCCCTCTTTGTGGTAATTTAAACTCTCCCACACCACCCCTTCTCAAGCCAAACTTTAGGGGAAAGTGATGCTGCTGCACTCTGCTTCTGGCTATTGATCTGGGAAATAATTTTTCTCTGTTCACAGAAGTAGAAAACTCAAGACGTTGCTTTCCTCACAGACGCACTAGTTTACCTTACCTGTCTTGAGACTAAGTCTACTCTGTGGATATTTGTGATAACTTACTCCAAAGGGATAGCAGCTGTTTTACACCCACCCCAGCCCCGCCCCACGAGTCAAGTTTCCCATTCCTGGAACAAGACACCCAATGCCTACAACTTAAAGAAGATGAGGTCTATTTTAGTTCACTGTTTCTGTGGATTCAGTTCATGGCCCCGAGGCAGAAACAGCATGGCAGAATGGCATGATGGAGAAAAGCAGTTCCCTGAGTGGCAGTCCGGAAGTAGAGAGAGGGAGAGGAGTCAGCGGCAAGAATATATCCTTCCAAATCACAACCCCAGCGACCTGCCTCTTCCCACCAGGCCTCACCTCTGAACATGAAGCTTTTAGATAGTGAGTCTAAACCATAACACATTCTCTCTTTCACACATACTTATTGAGTACATATTATGTGTCAGAAAAATTTTAAGCACTTGAGATATTCAACAAAATTAAAACAGATAAAAATGTGTTCTTCCACTTTAAAATTGTGACCCCATTTCAATACAATCACCAACCCTCAGAAGATATCAACTATATTGATGATATCATGACAATAGGCCATCATAAGCAGGAAGTAGCAGGCACTCTAAATAGGTAATAAAACTGTTGTGTGCCAGCAAGGTACAACTGAGAAAGTTCAGAGTCCTTCTAACTCAGTGATATTTTTCAGAATCTGATACAGATCAGAATATGACTTTAAAATGACATAAATTGCTGCAACTTGTCCCTTTCTCCACTAACACCAGTAACAAGAAATAGAATGCTTGAAGGGCCTCATAAAGGATTTGAATTTGGAAACTAACATAACTGCAATTCTGGAGTGTGTGTGTGTGTATGTGCGATGTTCTTTTCTAACAGATCAGCCATAAAGCTGCCAGGTTTTACTGGCCCTGAGCATGAGCAGTTTTTCCAGCTGGTATAGTGTAACCATTTTGCAAATCAATGGCTGCATACCATATGCTGGGATGGTGTTGATTCACTCTTGTAAATACAGTACATCTGGAACAGCCATTACGATTGAAATCACCACCTTATTAATTTCAGGAAGAAATCACGTTTTACTCTCCAAAATGAAAAACCCATTTAAAATGGACTATGATAGGAAATACCACCTTTGGCTCTTTAAGACTTTGCTGAGGACACTAATATATGCGATCGCTTCAGAAAAGTGATGTGGCCATTTGTTAACTCCGGATACAGAAGGTTACTTTTAGATGCTTCCTCTTGGCTCTTTCTTCAAAATAGGCTTCACTCCTCAAGTTAGTGAGCTAATGTGTATATCCTGCCAACTGCAAAATACCTCTATTTAAAGTCCACATTCATGAGTAGGGAAAACAGCAACGGTGTGTTTGTGAAGCCAGAGTGATTTCTGTGAGACTGGCGCAGGCCAAAACTCCACTTATCACCTGGGCTCCATAAGCCACACGGTGATTACTGGGACACAGTGACATTTAAGCAGCAAGGCTTAATGTCAAGGTAGGTCCCAGGGATCCCTGCGAAGTCTACGTAGACACTAACTTCAATAAGCGGGCCCAGGTGCCTTTAGTGAAGTATAGCCACACTATCCATAAGACAGATTTGAGACAGTGCATTAATGCACCACTAGACAGCAAATGAAGAACTATTGCTCTCCATGGTGACAAGTCAAGGACGCTGCTGTGTTGGTTAGAGTTATTTTTGTTTGAAGGTCTCATTCTCCACTGCCAAAGCTCTCTGCAGATTAAACCACAGCAACTACCTTTCTGACCCTGCTGCCTACTGCGGCACTATGCCTACGCTCCAGATCTGATCATTATCAGCTCCTGTTCTGCCTCTGTTGCCATCATCTGCGTTGAAACCAGGAACCCCATTTCAGTAATAATGTGTCCTATCTTCATGCTAAAAAAACAAGGGGTGGGGTTCCCCTTTCTTGACATGCAAAGCTTAATGGACCTTATGCTTAGGGTGCTAATCTAAATCCCTAAAAAATTCTCTATTGCAGGTCTTGCTCCCTTTATTTCCAAAAAAATACATCAGGAAAGACTACAAACTCAATTAACTGTAAATTTTGACACTATGTCTGTTTTCAGCTGCACCAACTCTTAAGCTTCTATTGCTAATTTATATTTTTTAAGTCACTCAGAACAGGTTTCTGCATCCTGAGGAGACAGAGAAAAAACTAGCTGAGGAAAGGGTTCAAGGAACCTGGAGGTGGTAGATCTCTAAATGATGTGGCAAAATACAGTTCTGAGAGTAAGTGTAGCACCTTGGAAGTCAAGGAGATATCTCTTGATGGTGAGCAAGGAGAGGCCTCTGGAGTGGCATTGAGGGTCACAGTGGGGAGGTGGCAAAATCCCACCTGAATCGAATCTGACACGGGTAAGCAAGGAGGTGTTTGCAAAGAAGATCACAATTGCAAAGAAACACTCTGGTACTGAATGGTAATTTTCAAATGGGGGCAATTTTGCCCCTCTGAGGACATTTGGGACTGTCAAGAAACATTATGGTTGTTACAGATAGATCCTACAATACACAAAAAAACCCTCAACAACAAAACATTACTCATGCCACATGTCAGTGCAGGCTCAATGTCTCTTACTGAAATGCTTGGACCAGAAGTGTTTCTGATTTCATACTTTTCAATGCTCAACATGTGGTGGCAAAGTTGAGACACTGTGAATCCAGATCTACAGCTGATTCACCTGATCAAGAAAACAGGGAATATGACACAAGCAGCAAAATAAGAATTATCAAGGAGAAAATAAGCATAAAAATGGAGGTGAAATTTTGAAATCATAATTTACACAGATATAAATAATTTATTTGAAAACTGGATGAAATGAGATTATTTAAAGAAAATGTAATTTATCAACAAATCCCTAAAGAGATAAAATATTGAAAAAGACCATTTTTTAATAACTAAAATAAATAAAGTTGCAAAAGTACTATTTGCTAAAGACTACTGGCCTTTAATATTTCCTCAGGGGAACTGTATCTAATCTTTAGATTAAAGCTACTTCTAATGTTATTTTGACTGGTTCAGGACATAACACAAAAGTAAAGTTTTCTAACCGTTTTAATGAAAGCAGTACCGCATTGCTTCCCAAAACCTGACAAAAGTATACATAAAAGAGAAATTACACTCCATGGTCACTATTATCCACACAAAAATCTCTAGCAATTGATTAGCAAACAGAATTCACAAACACATGAACCAAATAAGTCATGTGAAAAGAATAAAACACATGAAGTCATGTTCTCCACATGTACATCTCCCAGGAATATAAAAAGGGTTCAGTATTAGAAAATATGTTAGTAAAATGTATCATATGAATATACTTAGAAAGAACCATCTCCATCAAAGCATATATTCAATACTCCCTCTTGATTTTACAAGCCTCAATCATACAGAAATTGACATGAAAAAGTTAAATAGTAATAGACGGACACTTGCTTATCATGATCTACATATATCATGATAAGGTGTACAAAGACTAAAGACATATTTTTATTAAAATCAGTGAAAAAGATGCCTATCTTAGTTACCTTTTCTTGTTGTTGAGAAAAAAATACCCAACACTCAAAGTTACGGGAAGAAAGGATTATTTGACTCGTAGTCTACAGAGGTTTTAGTCGGCTGGCTCCAAGGCAAGCTGGCTTGGCAGAGAGGCATTGCAGAGGAAGAACAGATCATAGCAAGCAGAAGGTAGCAAAACCAAGCAAGTGAGAAGCTACAAGTAACAGCAAGCTTCTTTCTGCCCCTTGTATTATATCCAGACCACTTACCCTTAAGGTAGATAGCACTCACACCCCTAATCCTTGCACCCTTAATCCTAGCGTTGCACCATGAATCAAGCCTGAACTATAGATCCAGCCACCTCTGCAAAAGTCTATGACTGCATAAGGCTTTGGGAGGACATTTAAACACAAGCCATAATGATGGCTAATATCACCACCGTTAGGTATTGTGTTGATGATAGTAACCAATGGAATTAAACTAGAGAAACAAGCTAGACATATAAAATTGGAAAGAAGAGGCAACTTATTCAGAACCTCTCTTGTCTCAGAAGCTATTCCTATTCTCCATGCCTATTTGCCAATAAAATTTCCTACTCTTAACCTCCATGTTCCTTATAATTCATTCTTTGAGTGCAGGGAATAGGAACTCAGTGCATCTGACCTCTAGCAGGTTGGGAGTTATATTTTCCCCCCATATCATTTTGGAGGTCCCATGGAGGTGATTGGAAGGCAGTAAGAGTATACTTTGGGTTCATGGATTCTAGATTATGACTCATTTAGGTAATCAGAAATTGCCATTCTTGTTTGCCAGTTGTTTATTCCCTGCCTTTTGTGCTTACTTTTTAATATCTTTTTTGGTCAAAGATGGTAAATTTAAATTGAGAACATGGGAAGATTATGATGTTTCTTTAATGGGGCATTTTATTTTTGCAGGCAGGGTCCTATATTCCTGTCTTGTTTATTGACTTACTAGTTGTTGAATTTATCTGTGTTCCTTATTTGACCAGTTTGATTTTTTTGGCTGTTATGGTTAGTGCCTTATCTCAGACTGGTGGTGTTAGAGAAAATAATGTTAGAATGTCTCCTAGTGGATTTTGATACTAACCAAAGTGTGAATTTGTGAAATGCACTCTTTGATGAAATTTAGTTTATGAAATATAAATGCCTCTTATAAATTTGGTCAGAAAAATTTAAGTATTAATGGTTTCTTTCAATAAACCATTAGACATCATTTCTATCATTCTGTTTTGAAGCCCCATACCATTTTCATTGTTTTGTTTTTGTCTATGTTGTTGTTATTTCGTTATTTTTAAATCCTCTTTAAAATAAGAAAAAAATTGGGTATCCCTCAGGTAGTTATCTGTGACAGTTATCTGGCTGCCAACCTTAAATCTGGAAGACAATTTGCCCTGATTCTCCCTCCATGATTGCAGAGACAAATGTCCAGTCTGTTCTGCCTCATTCTCCTTTCTGGTCTGCTTTTCTGCTGGTAAGGAGGCAAACTTAGTTCTAGGAATTACACATTCTCTCCTTTTCAGGCCTTGAATGACAAATCACAGAAAAATTGTCTCAACAACTCACTGTGAGCATAAGAGAGAACAATTTGTTTTCTTTGATCTCATTTCTGATCTTTCTTGATCACTTTATATCTCTTTCTGATCACTTTATACTTTCCTCTTGTTTTGGAGCCATGTTTCTTCTAAAGATTGGATTGATAGAGACTCTGAAAAGGTTTTCATTCCAATCTGTCTCAACCTTTCCCTCCTAACCAACAACTGAGAACTTTCAAATTGAGCCAGTAGAAAATGAGTATTTGTTGATGCCAAAGATAGGGAAGTCATCTGAGATGAGGAACATATACCCCATCTCTGGGTCAGATGAGACATCAGAATTTTGCCACATAAAGTCAATGTCCCCAACTAATGTTCCAGGCAAAACTGCCTACCTACCAGGTACTGAAAATTGAAACCTGATATCGAGTGCAAAGAATTGACTTGTAGGTGACACCAGAAGAAGCTGTTTCCTAAGCATGATACTTAAGGGACCAAAGTATACTCTGTTCAGGAGCAAATCTCCAAATTACTGTTTTGGCTCACCACTTGCCCTTGCTCTGCTCCTAAGCCTGGTTTTCATCATTTATGTGTGTAGGGGAAGGAAGTGCTTTTACTAATGTGTAAGTTGTGGTTGTGAGACAATGAGTACAGGCTTTAACCTGTGGGATTTGTGTGTTACAGATTTGTGTGTTACAGAAATCTGTAGAGTGGACTTTGAGTAAAGTGTAGCCTGTCTTCCTGCTAAGGGAGATTGTCTAGGTGGTTAGGTAGATAACACAAATGTCTTTGTGACTTCTTTGCCCTAGGGTCCAGAGAAGGATCTTTTTAAGCCTTTACTTGCCACTATCTATCTTTAGAGGTGAACACTTTTGCATGCTGGGAAGCGCTCCAATTACTTTCAATCTGCTCTTTTTCTTGCCTCTCACTCTTTTTCAAAGAGTTAGAAAGCAGGTGCTCTGGTCTCTTGATCACTGGTTTAATTTTGCTAGCAATGCTTCCTTATTTAAGCAGACTCATTATTGTAAGAATCACTTGCAGCTTATGCTTTCTAAAACATGCTTTGGAGGGCAAAATGTGAGTTTCTGGAAAAGGCAGTGGTGTACATCAATAAGTGTAGATAGTCCAGGTTGACCTACCTTCCAGTCATTTTCTGGAGCAGGTAACCTTGCAGACACCTTGAGGGAACATATAAACCAAGTAGGGATTAAAAGGGATGCCTATATTTCCCCCTTGTCTTTGGGAAACTCAATGTCAAATTCTCTTACTCCTTTGGAATATATTCTTAAGCATTGGGCTTTGTTCAACCTTCATGCATTTAGAGTGATTTAATATTCTGCACCTGCATGGGTCCTGCCTACCCCATAAAGATGAAGTAGAATGCAGAAGGAAATATTGATTATGATACTGTTTTTCAACTACAGTTGTAAGAGAGAGGGAAAGTGAAGATTTATGTGCAGACTTTCTTTGCATTGAGGAACAGTCTTTATCTTTTTGGACAAGTGCTTTCCCATAAGTTGACCTGTTCTAAATTTTCCCAAGTCACAGTCTTCTAACAAAGTCACAGTCTTCTAACATTTAGATGAAATACTGCTCACTAATGATTTTCTCTTAATAAAGAAACAGATGCCTTGCTGAAAGATGTCATCTTGGCCAGGGATACAGCTCAGTGGCATAATGCTGGCCTGGTAAGCATAAGGTCCTGAATTCGACTCCTGGTACAGAAAAAGAGATGTCACGTCACTGGCTAAATTCCAAGGGATTCTTCAACAGATAAGAGAAACAGATATTAAGGCATAGCCATACCCTCTGTCTCCAAGTCATCACTTGGTGAATAAAGGAGCAGCTGCCTGAAAACACTTATTTCAGTCTTTATTCACTAATGAGACTCAAGTAATTTTTGCAGCCTTATGAGAGACATACCTCAGTAAACATTGCCTGAGCATATTATTGTAATATATCTACAATGGTTATCATTAAAGGGTTAGGTTTTCCATGGATAAAACAATAATGGTTTTTGGTGGAGACCACATTGAGGCAGTGCTGAGCAAGTTTCAGAATCAAACAGTTAGCTTTATATATTACTAGTATGTCCCAGGAATAAGTGACTTGAGTGAGAGGTAGTGGCTGGCATGCAAAAACAGAGCTCTCCATGTCAGTGTTCATAGTAGAGGCCTGTATTGTCTTGTAATACTGTGACATTTCTGAAGGCAAGGTAACATTGCAGCTGAGAACATAGACTCCCATTCAGAATTCCAGTAAAATAACTGCCAACCTCAAAGAAAAAATCAGATCTCTCAGTAAGCAAGGATTTACTGTTTGGAAAGTCTTTGTTCCAATTTTCACAAGGCCTTGCTCACTTTCATGCCTTTTCTCCTCAGCTATTCCCTGCACTTCCTTGCACACCTCCTGATATACTGAATAAATAGTGCCCAGGTCAGAGAAGTCTGGGTCTTAACCACAAGAGTCCTCATCTTCCTGGATCCCCATATACCATATGATTTTTGACTATTGTCTTTTATCCTTCACTGTAAACTCACTCAGGAGACTGGGAGACTGGCCAGCTCCCAATTTCTTATTAAATAATGCTTTTGGTACAAAACTAAATTAAGAAACAAAAGTTTCCATATACCTGTGAAACTCATTATGGTTAATTTTATGGCATATTAAATGTATTCATGATTTGCAAGAGTACAAGTCTTCCAAGATGTACACTAGGATTGTCTATGGTGATAATCTTTTCTTCTAGACTCAGACATCTGCTTTTCTCTTGTGTTCCAATTACTTGTGATAAGAGGTACATGTCAAGCCAGCAGGAGACTATTAGTTAAATGATAGTTCAAAAAAAGTTTATATAATGTGTACGCTATAAGGTACTGAGCTGTCCAGACAAAGTCACACACTTCCTTGATGACATCCTATTAAAGAATAACAAATTAGGTAAGAGCTTCTTTGTGTATTAGAGGGAGATGATTGACTAAAAAAGCTATGTTATACTAAGATGTCATTTACATGTGTTTCAAGATAAAATCATGATTGTTATGCTGAAATAATATATGTAGCTCTTGTTCTCAAATTTTCTCTGTAAAACTTTATAATTGTTTTCTCTTAACATTCTGCAGAAACTCAACTTCTAACACAATCATGATTAGTAAGAAATAACAGTCCTCTGGCTATACTTTAAATTGCAAAGTGCTTGATATCCAGGTGAGATTATAGTGCTTAAACTCACTGCTCCTACTGTAATACTGATGTAACTGCTCTTCTCTTCTGGAAGTTCTCCAACTGAAGTTTAAAGACCAGACCTGGAAAGTTATCTGGGCTAAGTGGATAGCCAATATATTGGCTCTGGCCTTCCAAGGTCAGTGGGGACCCAAGACATGGCTGAATCATTTCTATAGGATCTTATATCTTTGGTGAGTCACTCAAACTCCTCAGCAGAGAGATTTCTGGACCCCAGAGGACAAGAATCAATGAATGTACACTGTGCCAATAAAAAGGGTCATTAATGAGGGAAAACTTCCCATGCTTTCACAGAAAGCAACATGTTCAAGCAAGACCCTGACCCATTCATGGTTCCAAAAGTAATGCCTGAGGAGACTTAACTGACCTTGATAGATAGCAGGAAGTTAATTTTGATCAACATAGGTTTCTCTTTAACTTGGTCTTAAACACCCAGCAGAAAAGTATAAACAAAAGATATATAACATAATACTCTAGTAATAAAATGTTAGATATAAAAAGGGATTCCAGTTACCAACTCTTTTCTGATGGTTTCCAGCTACACTGGTAGCTGACTACTGTTACGTTTCAGTAATGCTAAAAAAATACAGTGGAAGCTATAAAAGCTCAACAAGCTTTAAATTCCTTAGTTAAAACTGTCCTTCAGAACTACCAAACTCTCCACCTTCTTACAGCTAAAACTACTAAGGTTTATTACAAGAAATATCAGACTTATGGATAACCTCCATCAGTAGTGGTTCTAAGAGCCAGTCGGTTACAATCACTATTCCAGTTCCTTAAGAGCAGTGCATGGATGTGGCTGTTTCTACAACCTGCCTTTCCACTCTACTGTTCATACTTTGATTATGCACACTTTAATCTCTTGGAAAATTTGTTTATTCTTGCTTATAGGCTGCCAAACTCCAAGTGATCATGCAGATGGAACCAACAACAAATGTGCCAGACTCCTTTTACCAGGATCCACTAAATTGACCTTGTGAAGGGAGTTCATAACTGCTAAACTCAAACATGACTTCTATTCAAGGACCATTAGATTAGCTCTCTGGATAAGGCCTCTGACTGTGGTTTCCCCTATACCAAGCCTTCTCAGCTTGAAGGAGCTAGATAGAAACTATGCCTATTTTTCTCTAACCACGGTTAGAGATACCTTTTCAGAAGGGGCAATAGTACACACAGATAAATGAGGTAGAAATACTATAGACAATCAGATAAGGCTAGACCCTTGAGGGAGTCAGTGCAGAAGATGAGAACACATCCAAACTGTGACTGGAGGCACACCTAAAGAAGATTAAACTCACAATGGCCAAATTTACATACTTTCCTAAGGGATAAATGGAACCTTGAGATTTTGGTACCACCCTTTTGGGGTAGTGATTTCCTATATACATAAATCACTATCTCTTTAGGGTGGGCCATCCTCTCCCACCCACTAAGACTAAAACGACTAAAACTAAAGACAGGAATAAGACTATAGAGTACCAACCAAGGTTAATGATGTCATCTGCATGCCCTTGCTATTATTGGATCAATATTAGCCAAGCAGCGATACTTGTAATTTAATTGGTTGATTATAGTTTTGACCCACATTTTACGCACCTTGTGATTTTTCTCTATAAACCTTTCTCAGATAAGTGGGCCCACTGGCAACCCACTTAGGACCTCCTGTTTCTCAGGAGCTATTCTTATTCCCCATTCCTAGTCCTCAATAAATTTTCCTACTCAAAAAAATTAGAAAGGAGTTAATCTATCCCTACTTGTAGGTAATATAATTATAAAAGTGAAAAAACTTAATGCAGAAACTTCAACTCCAAACCTGCTATAAATAAGGTAGTGGTAACAGAGTATAGAACATTCTATCTCAAAATATGATGTGTCATGACATACTGACTATTTAAAGTGAGGAAAGTTGGTAAATGGTGGATGCAGAAAGAACTCTCTGACCTTCCCCTGAAGCAGGTCCTAAGACATGAGAGATTCCCCCCTTACACCAAAGGAAAGGAGCATCATTAGTCCCAAAGCTAGAGGGTCACAGACAGGACTCTGAGTGAACAGACCTTGCTAACTTCCTTCAGTGACTTATCTTTAGCTACACCCTTTCATCATAACACATATTTCCATCTTCATCAAACCTATTGTAAAAAAACTCTAGACTTAATAACTTCTATGGGTTTTTTTATGAATTTTCCTAGGCCACATAAAACTTATGCTGAATAAATGCACGTTTTTCTCTTGTGAACTTGTCTTTCATTAGTCTCTTTTACAAGGCTTCAGCTAGAGAAGATAAGAGGGTGAGAGAAAAAGACTTTTTTAGCTTCTATATAATAGAATATTTAGAATTATATCTCTAAGTATGTAATGAATATTTGTCATATCCTTAACAATATGTTACTTAGAAATAAAGTGAGTCAAAACCTGCTCAAAACTTTCAGGAGGAAAACTTTACAAGATTCTTAAAAGATACCAAGCAGATATCAATAAATAGAAGATATATTATAGTTTTTGACAGAAATATCAATGTGATTTTTCCCTGAGCAACTTATAAACAGTGTAACCTTAATTTTTTGTTTTTATAAATGAATAATTTATTTATTTACCTAAGCTTATTATAATTTAATCCTGAAGTTGTACATTAATAAAGTAAAAATAACTAGGAAAAGTGAAAAAAGTGCAATGAAAATTGAGTGGCCTTACACAGTTATTAAAGTAAAATGTAGTATTTCAGTAAATACAGGAACATGTAACCAGGCCAGGAAAGATAAGTGGTACAAAATAGAAAATCTTGGAAATAGACTTATGTATACACAAGTGTTAAGATGTGTCAAAGTGGTAGTTTAAATTAATGGAATAAAAAAATTTAGTATTGAAACAATTGGATCATGAACATGTGAGGTAGATAAAAAAATTATAAAGTTGGCTTCTTTCATGAAATTCTCTAGAATAAATCCAAATTAATTTGGAATGTAAAATTATAAGGCCTTAGAATTTCCTATCTGTTACCAGAAAAGTTCCTATTCTTGGGAAGGAGCTCTATTGGTCAAAACTGAAAAGCCATAAAATAAAAAGAGCCTCTGAAAATTAAAATCAACAAACTAGTTTTTTTTTTAAATGTCAAACTGAAACTCAGTGATAGAGCACTTGCTTAGTATGCGCAGGTCCTGGGATTATTCTTCAGGCCATACAAAAAATAAGTAAGTAAATAAAAAAATAGGCGAAGTTTGTGAAGACATATTTTATAGAAAAATAAATATGCAAAATTTATATAAGAAAGGAACACATGCACGAATATGTAAAGACATGTTCAGCTTTACTTACAATAGAAGAAAAAAATAAAAGGATACTGTAATCATTCAATCTGGCAAAACCAGTACGTTTGATTACAACCTCCTTTGGTGATGCTATGGAGAAACCTGTTTTCCAAATTTACCAAATTACCAATGCCTATATCCTTTAAAGTGGCAATCGTCCTTTTAGAATGAATAATACAGATGTACCTGCAGTACTATAGCAGAAAAAGGCACAAAGCACAACACGTATAAGATCATTCATTGTAATTTATAAAAATAAAAGCTTAGAAATCTCACTGGAGTTAACAAATAATGGGTTGACAAAATAAACTGTTTTTCAACCACAGAATAAAGCACTGTGTAAGCACACCCTAGGGAAAGTAAGAGGGAAAAAACAACGGAAGAGAAGAAAGGAGAAAAAGCAGAAGGGAAAGTGAATACAGATCCTTCATTTTTACTGGTATGAAAAGACTCCCAAGATATTTATTGTTAAATGAAAAGAGTATGACAGAGAACAGTTACTAGCATGTTACTTTTTGTATAGAAATATGCACACCTAAGAATTTATATGTGCATAAATCCGAGAAATATATATAAGAAACCAATAAAAAATGATTAGTACAAGGAATTATGTGAACTAAGAGGCTGGGAGAGAGACTTTTATGTATAACTCTTTTAATAGCATTCTGATTGTGACACTTATGAAGATAATACCTATTCCTAAAATAACTAACAATGGTTAAAGAATGCAAAGACTATTCACTCCTATCATGTCTAATGTATCAGCTCACACCTATTTTCTGAATTCACCTTAGGCATCAATTTATAAAAAGAAAAAGTGAAGTCATGGTCATTCCTTATAAATGAATACCCAGAGTTAGGAAAGTTATTGAAATAATGAATATACCAACTCCCTAATATCTAAAGGGAAAACAAATCTAACTTAATTCATAATAAAATTCTGAGGATCAGCTAGTTGTGGTACTCTCCTGTGTATTATACCAGACCTAGAAGTGTATTGTGGGTCTTAGGGCTCAACACACCTATTACTCCCAAAACACACCTGTGGGATCTCACCCTAGACACACAGGCAGCAAGGGGTTGGTATCATACATGTGGAATAGGAATAAATCAATAGGTTAAAATAATAGATCTGGGACAATTCAAATTAGAAACAATGGTCCCATCATAAGTTGATTTCCTACTAGATTTTAAGTAGAAATGAACGAGTCCAGACAGCACTGAACTGGGAAATCCACAAGCCCAGAGTAATTCATGCCATGCCTACTTTTACTCTTTTATCTTCTTAACTGTTCATAAGTTAAATTTGATTAGAAAGAATGTGCAACAGGGATAACCTTAGAAAAAAAACCCAAGGAAGTTTTCTCAGAAGTGTAGCAGCCCACCTAAAAGAGTGGGAGAAATAAAAAAAAGCTTTGTTATTTGGGGAGCCTTGCGTGTCAGTCATGGGGACACAAGTCCCTAAGGTCTTTTGTCAACACCAACTGCTCTCCTCACTCCCTTTCCTCCCACCTAACATGCCCCTGGTTTCTATAGAGGCCTCCCTTGTCCAGTGAAGAATACATGACCCTGGACTTTTCCCCAATTTATCAAACCTTCATCCCTGAGCCCTCTGAGGTAAATCTTCAATCTCTCATGGACTCTCATGAAAAGAAACTTGACCTTCCAGGGCACAGCCATTGTCAGCGCTCTAAGGAATGGGCTAGAGTCTTTGTTGCAGCACTGCCTGAACAGTTTTGTGTTCTGCATAAAAGTCAAAAGAGCATTTTGGTCTTGTTGTGTCTCTCTAACAAGTGGCTGGGATTCAGTTGCCAACAGCACCCATGTGAAAATACCGCAGTGCGCTTCACATATGGATGCCAGAAGCTAACATTTCCTGAGAAGGACTAGATTCTATCAGCAAGTGATTACTAGCATTTACTGAGTCCTGATGGCCTTTTGGACATTACCTCATGAAAAAAGAGAACAAAGAACTCTAGAAGATTCATACTGAAAAAGTAATACTTGCAATGATTTAAGATAGCACTGGGATTGTTGATGTAGCCCAGCAGTAAACAGCTCGCTAGTGTGCACAACCTCCAGGACCAAAAAGAATATGAAACAACCCTGCACCTTCAAAGAAACTTTGTTTGTGCTTAGTGTTGGTTTTAATTTTGATTTTTCTGTAAATGAGTTCTACAAAAGAGAATCTTCTAACTGTATCTGCAGAAAGATCTGATGCCTTCAAAGCAAACAAACATCCACTAAGGGTAATTTTTAAAAAATGGGAGTCTGGGCTTGTCTGATCAGCCTCACTATGAAACGGAAAACTACAGTTTCCTAGGCCTTCAACAAAAGCTGTCTTGCCTTTGGCATCCTGAGATATTTAGTTCTTGCAAGACTCTGTCCTAGGGCCCAGAAACAACTTTCCTCTACCCACTTGAATTTGGGCAACACCCCACAATCAATCCTCCTTCCACTGTTCTTAGAGAGGTAGAAAATAATAAATATCCATGAAATCTCTGAAGCTCTAAGCCACAGTACATGCATGTGAGAGTTTCTGGCCTGTCTCACTTCAATCTCATTAAAGGTTCATAACTATGGACTGCATTTTATACATGCCACTTCATCAGAGAGAACTCTGAGACATGCAGATTGTTGAAAGCCCCTGCAAAGACTCAGAATCTGTCAATCATATCCAAAGACCCAAAGGGAGACACCTGGGTTTGAGTGGACATCTTTCAAAATATGAAAGCCTGGTTTATTTGTGTACCATGCTGTGCTTTTTACTTTGCTGTCATTCTAGTACCTCTTTTCTGCTCCTGCCACATTTTCTTCTACTGTTGGGTGTATGTTTGCAATTATTTACTCATCACAAACAAGAGCCTAAAATCTATCTGCTAGATCCATTCCGTGGTGTCATTTGGTGAACACAGCCAGGAGACATCAGTCAAAAAGCACAACCCCAAAGGAAGGTAACTCCCCCCTTGGGGAGACTTTGTCTCTTCTCTGCTTTATAAGTGACCAAGGAAACTTGTTGAACACATGGGTGAACCTCTGATTTGATCGCTGTTTGGAGAAGACCAGCCTGTGAATCAGCTCGTGCTGATCAGTTGGGGTTATATTTTGCTAGTGGTCCTCACAGAATGCAGATCTGCCCTCAGCAGCCACGGTGATGCCCCATACCCATAAAGAGATATAACTGGGCTGAAGACAGGCAGCCTGTGTGTGTCACATTTCCTGGGGGTTGGCCCATGTTGGGGTCAGGACACTACCATGGGCAGCATTCCCTAGGCTGTTTCTTAATTTTTCTCAGGAGACCAAGAAACATGGTGCCCAACGCACCTTAAATTATTGCTTCTTTTGGGGAGATGCCATTGGCAGCGTGCCCTGGACCGTGTGGATGTGGGTGTCCACTTGTGTACCACCAAGGCTGTTTGTGGGGCACAGTCCATAGGTGCCCTACTATGGTTTGCTTTCCTTCCCCAACTCTCCCACGGAGGAGCGCTGGCTTCCTTCTGGTCCCTGCCCCTGCCTCTGGCTTTCTTCTATCAACAGATTGAAATTCTTTGCCTTTGTTACACTGGTCCACTGAGAAAAACCAAGAGTTGAACAAGACAGTGTTAGCTAAGCACATCCTCATGTACAAAAGAGAAAAAAAAATCTTGTACATCTTTAAAAGTGCAGTTTTCCCACTGGAAGAGTCTTCCAGAAGCAGCTGTGGGTGAGGTGACTTTTCCTCTGGTTCATGACACCAACCTATAACTATCTCCTTCTGGGGTCACTTTTCTAGTGCTAGCTTTCTCTGTCCATTCTACTCAGTTTTGCTTTTCTTGTGACAATTGTGGTCTCAATTTTATATCCCTGATAAGACATAAATATATCCCTAAATATATCTTTCACCCATCATTGTTGCATCCTGAAGTTTTCCTTTTGTCCACCCAATGCATACATTTTTTGTGGTTTCAACTAGAAAATGTGCATGAAAATTATCAGTCTTTAGGGTTTTCTCAGGGAGCACCAACTCCCCATCCTTAGACAGGCACACTATGATGTTAGGTGGTTTTATAATTGGCTTGAGGTATCCAGTCAATAGCAGACTCCAGCTCTGGACTTCTCCAGAAATGGCTTGTGGTCATAGGGGAGGTGCAAAAGCTCAAAAGGAAGTGGTGGGTGCCCATACAAAGCTAGATAGCTCCAGCCCCCTAGGAGTTCAGTTTTGTCAGAGGAAGCTCTGAGCTAGCTGAGGACTCCAGACCTATGTGGTCACATCTTGTCTTGGCTGAAAGGTTCAGGAGCTACCAGCAGACACCCTGCAATGCCCCCTCAGGTGGATCAGGGCTTTACCCAGGGATGGGCTGTGAGGCCCCCACAACTCCTCCTGCTCACAAAACCCACTTTGGTGTAAGCCTCACCCATCCTGCCTGACATCTTGTTTAAATGTGCTTGCAGATGGATATTCAGCAATGCAAAGTGAAACTGGTTAGATTTTCTGAGGACTCTGTAAAGTTCACAGATGGTCTTTGAGTCCTAACAGTGGTTTTTTATCTGACCTGGTGAGATGTCCTATTTTTCCTCATTCCTTGCTACACAGCTCTAAAAGTTAAGTTTTTCTCACCAAAACTCTGATGAAAGTGTAGCTGCTTTCCAACTCGTTTTTTAAAAAGCACTCTGCAAATACACTAATTTAGACCTAGAGTCTAGAGAAAGTCAGATTATCCCAGGACAGTTATTTTATTAGTTGGTCAGCTCCAGATAGTAGGAGAAAGCTCCAGCAACCCACAAGCCCCATAGCTCGTATAAGTCAGTGTGGCTTACTTAGTCTGTATCATGGCAAACAAGAGACATAAGTTGAGAAAGAAAGAGGCAGACTTAAGGCCACAGTGTTAAGCAAACCGAAGTATCCCATAAATGAGAGAAGCAAGTCAGAGTGTTTCCGGTGCAAGCAACTGGATCACTGGCCAAAGGCAGGACTTGACACAGAAACTTTGGGAGGTGAACTTCTCACATGGGGCCACGTACCCAGATGTCGGTGCATATGTGCTTGAAGCTGGCCAGTTGTCAGAGCACATGACAAGCTACATTGCACACTAGGGAAAAAAACATGAAAGCTTACTAGGCAGACCCGAGGAGCAGCATGAGCAAAGAACTTGGGTAGGAAAAAACTCTGCATATTGAAGATGCTGCAAAAATGCCGGTTGACTCTAGGGCAGGTTTGGTTAGAGGTTATCTTTTGTGCTACAATGGCAGAGTGAGTAACTGCAAAAGAAACTGAATAGTTTGAAAAGCCTAAAATATTTACTACCTGCCCCTTTATGGAAAAAGTTTGCTAACTCTCTCACCTTGAGAACAAAGAGGTAGGAACCAGGGATTGGACACATATAATAGAATCCATTTCATGCAAGTGCTTGAAGGTTTCAGTTACACTATTTTGATTTTACATTCTGGGCCATGGGAAAGCACAGGAGTATTTTATAGAGAAGCACAACCAGGCATTTTATAAAGAGTATTCTGGCTTCTATGTATAGAATAGAAAAGACAGAGATATAAATGGAAGTAAGGAGACAAGAAAGGAAGCTAGTGTGGTTTTGAAAAGAGATGACAAATCCAATTTAGGAAACAGTACTAAAGCATAGAATCCCTAGAATTCAGCTATTTACCTCTTGTGAGGGTATGGGAGAGGGAGGTGTCAAGGTCCCTTTTCTTGACAGTTGTCTTACCTCAAGAGCATCAACTGAAATTAGAAAAGTGGGATAGGAGCTTCTTCAGGACTATTAATTCTAAAATTCCGTAAGTTTGTAGTGTTAAGTTTATGCAGTGATATCTTTTTACTTGTGGTCAGCATCATAGTAAACTCACACTTCAAGATGTGTTAAATTTCATTATCAAACAGTTTCAAGCCATCAGTATGGAACAACTCTAAAATGAACATGCATAAAAATACTTAGTTCACTCACACGTGAGTAACCAAAAGGTAATATAATCAGCTCAAGAAATGTTTGTGTGGTCTATCCAACTACCTCACGCTGCCTTCTGTGTCT
The DNA here is from genome assembly GCA_004027595.1 of Dinomys branickii. Lineage (NCBI taxonomy): Eukaryota > Metazoa > Chordata > Mammalia > Rodentia > Dinomyidae > Dinomys > Dinomys branickii. The sequence continues at coordinate 55,496 of PVLD010006882.1, read as the reverse complement.
ATTACCTATTACCTATGTTGAGTTCTTTCTCTTTCTTTCATCCATCTGTCATTGCTAAAAGAAACGAGAAATGTTAGAATAAAATTACTAGAGCAGATATTAAATTGGTTAATGTCTACAAGGTGATTAACTTGGGGACCATCTGGTCCACCAGAGAAAACTCATCAACATCTCTAGCAGACAAAAATCTCTAAACTAGCCTTTGCTACTACATAGCTGTGAGGTCCCCTACACATGCAAGCATTCAGTCTGTGACTGCACTGAAAGCACAACCACTAATCTTTGCCTATTTCAAGATCTGTGTAATTTTTATATTAGGTATGTTATGACTTCCCATAAATGAAATAAAAGAGATTGCTCATTTCAACATAACACAGATTTATAATAGTTCTATTTTTATTCTAAGTTCTGTCATATTCAGATCTAAGAGAGGGCTAAACAAAAAAGTCTTGAACATAAGAACATTATCAGATAGAGAGTAAGGGTTACATAGAATAAAGATTAGACTTTTTCTGGATGTTAAGTGTGAGTTTTCCACTTCTGGGATATTCACTAAAAACTTATTCTAAATCCCAAAGTCTAACTTCATGTACACAAACTCAAATTTGTGGTAGGGAAAGTAAATGCTCTGCTTCTTAAAGTTGAGTGCAAAATGAACGATGTCCTACTGCAGCCAAAAACAAGATTTAGGAGCACTTTCCTTAGTTGTTCCATATAACTTTGATTTGCCTCATTGGCAGCTTCACAATTTGAACATGTCCTGCTTTGAACTGGAGAGTTTACCAGAGGTTTAAAAGAGCAGATTACAGAGTCGGAATGTCTAGAGCCAGCTGTATTGCACATGCAAACTTCATGTGATTTCCATCTAATAATCATACGAACTTATTTTTTTCTCATATGACTATGAAACATCAACAATTAAATGTTTTAATGCTCCATATTTGTGCTAAACTTCTACAATTCCTCGAACCTTTGTGGGCAGTAATTATCCATCTCACCAGCCAGAGGGAAGTCAGAACCATGGGAAGCAGGCATCTATCTGCCTGTGATGTTCCACTGAACAATTAGGACTCACAAATGAATTTTCCTGGGAAGTTGAAGGAATCAAGCCATGAGGTTTTAGTGTGGGCCTGAAATTTGGATTCCTGGAAAGGTATTTTGATGTCAAAAATTAAATTCCTAAGATGAATAATTTTATAGGGTAATTCCAAGACTTTTTGGCTTTTTAATAGGTGTTGCTCATGAGTAATGGTGTGTTCTGTTGTGAACTTGGAGAAGGTGATTCCCACAGGCACTTTCAAACAATAGGGTGGGGTGAAGTTCACACCATTCTATGGTATCAGACTTGGAAAATGGAAATGGAATTACTCCCAGTGCTAGGATTTGTCTGTCATTTACTGCTAAAGGAACTCCAAGGGCCAAGTCTCTTTCTCTTCTTGCTCAAAGGAAAAGGAAAATCCACTAATTTTACTGAACTGATATAGTTGTAGCAAATAATCTAGATGCTCATAAGATTTCTTTTTTTGTCTTGTGCCATGTATATTAATCATCATCAGTTCATTCATGAATCAAAAACCTTCCTCATTTTCTAGTGGCCATTCATAAGAACAAATTGGTACATTCTTAAAACTGCTTAGAAGACCAGAGAACTTAGAACAACCCTCTATTAATGAGGAAGCATTCATATTCTTTATACTTAAATCAAAGATAGGAAGGAGGGTTCTCATTCAAAAGAATTTGTCATTATCTAAGGCATATTTTAGTTTATTAAAACAAATGTATTGATTAGGGAAAAAAAATTATTCAGAACAGTCTTATTTAATGTCACGGATTTGGGGCAGTAAGAGGCAAGATGTAATGTAGTATCTAGGACAAATGTTCCAGAAACAACCTTACTTTCCTTAGTAATAACTGTAACAAAAATGAATCTAGTGGCCATGCCTACATTTTTCAAAGGAAAGATTTGCACATGTTCAGACAACAGTTCTATGTGCTTACTTGATTTTTTTTTTTTTTTTTTTATCTAGAATCAAACTCAGCACTTTGCACTTGCCAGACAGGCCCTGTGCCACTGAGTTACATCCCTGGCCCTTTGATTTTCATTTTTTGGATAAGGAGCTGGGGAAGCAGTTCAGTAATAAGGCCCTGGGTTCAATCCTCAGAGCTACAGAAATAAACCAATAAAAACTACTCTGGAAGAAATTTCTTATACTTCGACAATAGTAATGACAGTGATGAACATGATGGTAATGAGAATAGTAATATCAACAATGCCATAGGTGAAGGAGTGCTGGATGGGCTTCTAGGTTCTTATGCTTCACAAACAAGGAATTGGACAAGGTACCTGATGATAAGGAAAAAGCAGAAAAGTTTAATGAGGTTTGCTTAGGTGAGGGTGCCCTCACAGTGGGAGAGCTGGTGCCAGCAGAGAGGAAAAGGATGCAAGCACTCTATATGTCGGGTTTAAGGGTGTGAAATGCTGTGTTGAGCCCAAGGCACCTCCCACTGTCTTTCAGAACATGACTGACAACATGATTGACAGGGTGATGACTCTTGTCAGCTGTGTCTGCAGTGCCTGTCATTTCCCATAATTCACTCTGCAATAATGGATGTATGAGACGCGGTCCATAGGCATCAACTTTTAATGAGCTCCAGGCAAAGAAAGTTTCCTATCAAACAGGTCGTGAGGGAGAGTCTGGCATGCATCTGTCTTGGTTTGGGACTTTGGATTCTGCCCGAGTGGACCAGGAGTCTTTTTGTTTCTTATCATTTTCTCCGGGTAGTAAGCCTTTAGGGCAATGGTCAAGGGTGAGTCCAGGTTCAGGTAAGCGGAAGGGAGTGATGGACACCTCCAATTTTACTATCTATATTAAGTTTACCAAGGTTTTTGTTGTCTACCTGGTCTTGTGCCAGGCATTGGACATGACCTCACTTACTCCTAGTTGTCATCATCCTATATCTGCACACACACACAAGGAACACTCCCATTAACACAGATTATCAGAGAACCCATTTTGGAAGCAATTATAGACACACTCCAAAGTTCATTACTATATTATACAAAAATTCTCTAAAATTTCTTGTTTCTCATAAACAGATAGGTTAATCTAACATTCTACATCATAACATAAGGTTTTATTTTACTTTTAAAATAATATTTTAAAGTACTTGACAATAAAAACCTATTTTACCAATATTCTTTCTGACATTTCAACCTCACTTTCATTGAAAGATTTTTACTGCATAAAGTAAACATAAGAGGTTTAAAAAACTTTTATTAAATCAACTTAATGTGCCAAGCATTGTCATTAAGATGAACAATACATTAATTCACCTTATTCATGGATTTGTGGCATCTCTCATCATGGTACTCCTTGTAGTCCTGAAATTACCTTGTGGATTCAAAAACTTTTGACCAAGCAGACAGAGAAAACACAGGCTTACAAAGCTGTCAAGGGTGCTGAGGTCACAGCTCATTGTCTTCTCAGGCTTAGTTTCCTTGGGGTCATTGAGTGTGAGTGTATTGGTTAATTCCCCTTCAAGTCCCTGTAATTAGGGATTCATCCTCCACATGAAGGAATTTCGTTTTGTCTCACTTTCCTTTTTCATTGTCCTCAGTTTAGATCTGTGGATGAAAGGTAACTGTGTGTAAGACAAAGGCTGTGCATGCTGTTGTCTTCATTCACATATTGAAAAAATAAGCTTTAAGGTCCACTCTACAGAGCTTGGCAAAGTAAAAATATAGATTTTCTTGCAAAGTCTTCAATGCGCTTTTTAAAACCTCTGAGTAAAAGCAGCATTCTGAAAGAGTCTATCTGATCCATTGATTTCTTATATGTCAGCATTTTACTACAATATTTTAAAGTTTATAATATATAAATTAAGCCTAAAGTTTGCTTAGAAAACTGTCAAAGGCAACTGCCAGGCATTGGCTAGCAGCTGGGTGTGGTGGAAAAAGAGTAGCATTTTTTCCTCTAAGTTCATGGGTGAGACTCCTGCCGCAAAAGACAAGTGACATGAGAAAAACATAACCAGACTTATTTGATATAAGTTTTATGTGACATGAGATCCTTTAAAAATAACGTAGGGAAATGCAAAGCTATATATTTATGCTAAGTCTGAGGGAGCAGATCGCTGTGGAGAAAAATGTTTGGACGAGGGATGTGACCTGGCGGTAATAATCTGGGGCAGGTGCCCTCAGCAAGGCCTGTACCATTCAGATTCTTCTCTTTGGCTTCAGAGATAAAGAAGGGCCCTTCTATAATGCGAATTTTAGATTTATTCTTACACAAAGATCAACTAGGTTTTATGGTTCACGCCTCAGGAGAAAGGGCAAAGGGAATTTTTTCTAGTTTCTATGGCCTGCTTCTGTTCTTTCTTCAAATGCCTACGTGCTGTATTTTTCGTTCGCATGTTATGACCACCTCATCATAGGTAAGTGAATGTAGGATCAAAACAGGAACCTTTTAGGAGAACTCAGTAAAATAGGAACACTCATATTAGTGGGTTTTTATTTCTTCCTAGCGCTTGAGACAAACTCAGGCACATAACAAAAATATTTCAGAGATAGCTTGAGCTCTTTCATTTCCTAGCACTAAGATGCTCCCAGTTGTTATACGCAGCTGAGTTAGATAGGAATATTATAGGCAGTCAGACAGGGCCGGGCCCTCAAAGGAGCCAACAGACCTGGAGGAGCCAACAGACCTGTGGGCCAGACCTCAAGACAAAGGGTGCTATACAAATGCACCCAACTCACTTCCCTAGGTGTAAACATCAGGGACTGATATTCTAAATAAGTAACCATGCCCTTCTAAAAAACCAGGAAGAGTCACTAGCCCCACCCCCACAGAAAAAGTCCCTGGTCTGTATCCAGGCCCGCTTGCTATGTGACTCGCTTCCCCATTAGATCCCAGTCCACTCAGTCTTACCAGGGCAATTATACCTGTAATCTTATTGGCTGACCATAGTTTTGTCCATCTCCCCCACCTTGGACCCGCCTCACCTCATGGTTTTTCTCTATAAAAGTCCCTGGAAAAGACAATCGGGGGGAACGTACTCGGGCCCCCCTTCTGTCCCTCTCTTGGACAGAAGCTTTCTTTCTCTCAATAAATATATTCTGCTCTTAACCTCCACTGTTCCAAAAACTCATTCTTAGGTTTTAGAGAACACGAACTCGTCTGATAACATTCAGGTTGGGAAATTTATTTTCCTATATCACAGTGACTACAGGAGAATCTTCTGTATATGTTGAATTATTGATATATATCAATTTACTCCTATCAGGGATACCATGGATGAAAATGTGGGTGCCATGATGGTCTGCAGGGTGCTTTTGAAAAGGATGATTCTAGAACAGAAGAGTAGAGGAAGTGAAGGGCTGGAGTGATTTATAAGGATTCCACACATGCTCAAGGTCAGTGATCCCTTGGTCATGCATGTCACAGCAGCAAAAGAAACTTCCAGAAATAAGAATTATCATCATCCTGCCAAGGTGACTTTATTTTAGTCTGATGCATTCCCATTTTTGGTGAGTTAAAACTTTCAGCTTTCCCATGGAGGAGAGGCAATATGACCTTTAGTCTTCTGAAGTCTTTGACCAATTTTGTAAACAGAACTAGAGCAGAAAAATATGTATCTCTCCTTTGTCCTCATTTCTTACCTGGGGACTGACAATTTTGAAGCCAACATTGGGCCTCTCTTCTAAACGATCTGTTAGAACTACATTCACAGCTATAAACGTAGTAGTACATTTATACAGTATAGTCTGCTTTAAAGATGGAACTTTTGCTTTGTCACCTGTGTCTTTTGAATTTTATAAATAATGGATAAAAATTACACAAAGACAGTTTAGAGACCAAGAACAGAATAGACTTGTGTTCATTAAATTAAAAAACACACCACCTATGTCATCAGACTTCTATCTCCATGACACAACATCTGAGGTCAAACAGAAAAAGAAACACAGAGAGAAAGAAACAGGTGAGAGAAAGGAGAGAAACCGATGAGAGACCGACAAGAGAAAGAGAGAGAGAGAGAAAGTCAAGGGGGAGTAACAGGACAGATAAAGGGCAGCGTGAAATGGAAATGAGAGAGGAGAGACAGAAAGGGAGATAGAGAGAAAACAGAAACACACACAGAGAAGCAGAGAGGAGAGAAGGAGGAAGAAACAGATGAGAGTGAGGAGAGACAGAGTGAGGGGAGAGTGAGGTACAGAAACAGAAATGAGAGAGAGACAGAGAGGAGATAGAGAGGGAGAGGAGAGAGGGGGAGAGACACTGAGAGAATGGCCAGAATTTCCCACATCACTTTCCGTGCATGGCCTCAGAGACTAAAACTCTTCCACCAGATCCCACCTCTTAAAAGTTCCACCACCTTCCAGTAGCACTAGGCTGAGGACTAAACTTTTACCATGTGGGCCTTTGTGGAGCCTTCCAGATCCAAAGCACAGCAGCACCAGGACTGAAGGGCGGGGCAGCTTCTTCAGATAACCCCGTGGACCTGGAGCAATGGAGACCCACCCTTACACTACACCGAATTATGCGTCCTCTAGGCTTGCTTTTCCAATTTCTGTTCCTTTCAGAATTATCGGCCACTTCCAAGTTGCTGTGGAATTGGATATTTTCAAAGAGTTCCTTTCTGTAAGTACGCAGTGATTCTGTGCTTCGCCTGTCAGGGTGGAGAAGTCTGTCATCCATTTTGTATGATACTTTTCATCATATGAAGAGGAGAACTATAAATGCACAAGGCTATTTTTTATGTAAAGTGTGTTCTTTATATACTTGCACAGTGTATAGTTAGTTATGAAAACAATAAGTTATGAAAACACTCATTTTTGTGTCAATCATACTACTTCTCTGGTGCTCAAATGGAATATTCTATTGAATATTGTTAAGAATTTCAGTGAGCCTACAGAATTGTTTCTCATATTTCAAGTAGAATTTCATAGGTGATAAGGTGATTCCAGTGCTTAACGCTTTGCAGCGAACATGTGTCATTTTTCATGGGTCAATTAGCAGTGCTTCGGTCCTGCCATAGACACACTCTTCTGCAGAAAAATACACCACAGAATTTAACATCTGTGTCCTGTTCAATAGTGTTAAATGCACTTAAGACTTTTAACACTTCTTTAAGAGTTCATAATGAATTTATTGTATGGTTGTACTGCCAATTTAGGGAGTTAACAGAGAAGCTGAAGTAGTTCCTGTGTCAGAACGTAATTTCTGGGGTTTTCCAAAAGAACAATTCCCACACTGGTGAAAGCAAGCCAAGGTTTCTAAAACATTGGAGCCACTCAATCACCGTTCCACACAGTGAATAAATTCTGTGACTTTCGAAGTCACTTGAACTCTTTTCTGACTTCTACCCCCATGCCTGCACCTGCACTTCTATTGTGCTTGGATGGCAGAGCAGACACCTCTGACCTAAATCATGGAGAGCTCTGCGCAATTTAGAGCTTTCTGAGCTACTCAGCTTTGTTTGGCCGCTGAGAACCCAGATGCAGACTAATCCAACATTACGCACTTTAATAATACTTAAAACACAGAAAGAATAGCAACCTAGGTTCATTCTTACAGACTTAGAATTTGGATAATCTCAAGTCAGCGTTCATTATCCTCAAGTTATCCAATGAGGGTAAATACAGACCCTGTGAGAGCATGAGATTCTAAACTAGTTTTAAAATGCTATTCTTCTATCCATCTGTCCATCCATCCACCCACCCATCCACCCATCTGTCCATTCATCCGTCTGTCCATCCATTCATCCACCCTTTAATCACACATTTGTTGGGCATCTCTATGTTTAAACCACTGTGTCAGTTGTGGATTTTTTCATATTGCAGAACATTGCTAAAGAACACATGACTTCTAGTTCCCAAATTTAGGTAAGGTGAATTTTTAAAAATTGTATTTATTTGTCTTAAGATGAATTAAGAATGTAAATCAGCTTCAGTATTTATTGAATTCCTTATGCCAAACTATGAGGCGGTCCTGAAATTTTAGATAAACTCGAACATATCAGAGAGATCCTTTGGATCACTTCATTTTTCCACACTGGTTACTGAGGAGACATTGTCTATAGCTTCGAGCTGGAATGACCCAAATGCCTCATTCGTTCAGAGGTGGAGCTTTTAGATGGCGATTAGACTCTGGAGACACTACGGCTGACTGCGAGGGCCCGAGCCTGTTTGGAGGTGGGTCACTGGGCCGTGTCCGGGAAAGGGGTGTGTCCCGCCTGGTTCCTCCTTTCTCTCTCTGCCCTAGCGGCCGTGGGATGAGCAGATGTCCTCTGCCCAGGCCCTTCTGATACAGGAAAATAAAAACTCCCAACCTGAACAATATCTGGGACGAGCGCATGTTCTCTAAAACTGAAGAGTGAGTTTTAGGAACCACGGAGGTTAAGAGCAGAATATATTTATTGAGGGAAAGAAAGCTTCTGTCCGAGAGAGCGACAGAAGAGGGGCCCGAGTGGGTTACCCCAAGACTCTGTCTTTTCTAGGGACTTTTATTGAGCAAAACCACGAGGTGAGACGGGTCCAAGGTAGAGGAAAAATGGACAAAACTATGGTCAGCCAATAAGAATTGTTCAGGTAAAATTGATTAAATTGAGATCACATGGGAAAGCCAGTCACTTAGCAAGCAGGCATGAATACAGAACAGAGGCTTTTTCTGTAAGGGGTTAGGTGAGTGAGGCTTCAAGGTGATGGCTACCTATTTGGAATATCAAGCCCTGATGCTCACACCTAGCAAGGTGTGTGAGTACATTTGTTTACTCCTCTGTCTTGAGGTCTGGCCCACAGGTATCTTATCCTGTCTTTCAGTTGGCTCCTTCCAGGGCCCGGCCCCGTCTGCTTTAATATTTCTATCTAACTCAGCTGCCTATAACACGTCCACCGCGCCCTTTCTGCCTTGCAGTGTGCCAACTGTGAGCTGAACTGAGTCTAACTAAACCTCCAGTTTAAGGAAAGTGACTAAGACAGATATACATAAGAATTGTAGCTTAAATAGATGTATCAGGACTGGACACTCTCATTCTGCTGTACTGCTCTTAGGCAAGGACATTATTATCAAGTTCTGGAGGTTTTAACTGGCCACCCCCAGCGTGCCCTGTGGCCATTCCTTCCAGGTCCTCTGTTTCCGAGAAAAGAGCATTTTCCTTGTAACCATCACGCCGCTATTCTCTTCGGTCTAGAAGAACCACTTTCTCTCCTCTCCACTCTTCCAGGCCACTCTTTGCTTCATTGCAATCCTGAAGTGTAGGCACACATTTTACACTCCTCTTAAAGCCTTAAGTAAACAAACCACAAAAGGAAGCATTGAGCAGGTTGTTGGTGCTTTTGCCTGACATCAATCACAATCACCAACAGAAAAGAAAAAGATGTCAGAAGTCCAGAAAATGTTATGACTTTTGTACTGATTCTTCAAAAAGTCTTCAAAAAGAATCGTTCTTCAAAAAGTCTCTGAAACATAAAAACAGATATTGTGAACTGGGAAAAACCTGTACGCGAAACCAGACAAAGTCTCCATGACCAGGCAAATGTCTTGCTCTCAGCTGGTCTAAGCATCAGTTACTTGCTCTGTGGCAAAGGAGATGAATAAACCTCACTGATTTGTTAATAAAGATTCATTCCTGAAGTTTGAAGTTAAGGCCCCTGCTATAGTTCAAACGACCCCTCCCGAACTCCTGCTGATATTTAATGGTGGTTGTGGCACTATTAAGAAACTGAAAAAGTAAATAAAATCCAAAAGGTACAATAGATATTGTGAAAGGGAAAGAAACTGCTCCAAAGGAAAGAACTGGGATGAGAGAAAGGGGAAAAGAAAGAAGGAAGGAAAGGGGAGGAAATACACACACACACACACACACACACACACAAGATAGCTAAGATAATTGTACCACTAGTTTCTATTGGCTTATTGAAAGAAGTACTTCATGCTTAATTTTTTGATTAATTTTGCATGCCTATATCTGGTAACCTGAACAACTACTTTGAGGGTAGCATATGCAGTATAACAACTGTTGTTGATATCCTATCATCTTTTTTAAAAAATTCTGTATCATTTTAAATTTTTTCATTCTTTATTCTCTTTAAAATAAAAAATTATAAAGTTAAAACCTTTGGTGAGGTAAAAGCATGTGTCAGATAAGGTACAAGTAACGCCTGGATTAGAAGGATGAAAGGCACTAACAGTACAGCGGACTGCAGAGACACAGTTAGGGGAAGGAAAGGCAGCACCGGTGAGGAGAACAGAAGGGCAGAACCAACAAAACAGGGGAAATTCAAATAGTGACAGAAACTGTAGTCAAACCAAGGAAGGAGACATTTCAAGAAAGTCTGAGTTCTTCAAAAGCCAAACACCTGGGCAGAAGCAAAGATGAGGATTGAGAAAGAGCTATTTGAATTATTTAACAGGTGGGTATAGCTACCATAATTGTGCTAGGTTGTTAGTTCACAATAAAGAGATTTAAGTGCTTATTTACATGAAGGATGTTCATGTAAGCATTTTAAATATCTCCTTACTCTTTGCATTTACCACTCCTGTAATGTTTTGCTTGTTTCAATTGCAAATGGTGTGGTAGGAAATATTTTCAGCAGGTATACTTAGTAAGAGGCTAGCTGTGAGAATCTTGCATTATTTCAAGGCCGCGGTTATCTTTGTATGCTTTGAGCTTTCTGTACCTGGCACAGAAAATGGATGCACACTGCCCAGGCAACAGGAAATAAGTAAAATATTCCTTACCAATGGTTAGTAATGAATATTTGATTTTTTTTGGTTCATTCATCTCCTTCCCTATGTCAATCATCCAAACTGAAATTGGTATTTAATGATTCTGTATACAGAGTTTCAGAAAATATTATAAAGTTTTGGGATGCAAATAATCTGTGAAAACACATGATAGAACACATTAACTCCCTCTCTCCAACTTCTCATGCTATGTACTATTTGCTGTGGGGAGATGTGTTAGTACATTAGAGACTAATGAAACAGGATACTACCAAATTAAACGGTAAATTATGAACAGCAGAGTTTATTTGGCTCATAGTTCTGGATGCTGGGAAGTCAAAGGCTGAGAAGCCAATTGAATGAGGGCTTTCTTTGTTCACTATAATGTGGCTAAGATATCACATGGCAAGTGAGCATGTGTGTTAGAGAAATCAGCCAAACTCACCCTTTTTATCAAAAGCCCACTGTCATGATCACTAACACAAGCTCTGAAGAGCAGCATTAATCCATTCATGAGAGTAGAGCCTTCATGATGCACGCACACACACACACACACACACACACACACACACACACACACACACGAGAAATGGACCAGTGTCCACAAACAAAGGGGATTCACAATGATCAATAAGTAGAAGCCTCATCTAACTGGGCTCGCATGATAAGGTTTGAAGTCTCCTCTGCTTTAAACCTTACCAGAATGGCAGGGGATGTAGCTCAGTGGCACAATTCCTGCCTGGCAAGCATGAGGTCATAAGTTCAATTCCTGGTACCAAAAACCCCCCAAAAAACCTTATAAGAAGAGAAACCTGAAACAGCCCCTAATGTGAACTGATCCCTTTGGGAGAGGGTGCTGAGGATAGAACCAAGAGCCTTTGCACTAAGCATAACCCCAGCAAAGTGTTTGTGTGATAGAGTCTTTCTAAGTTACTAACTTTCCAAACTAGGCTTCAATTTGCAATCCTCACATTGTCGTTACTACCCCTAAGTCTTCCACAGAACTGGGATTACAGGCTTTCCTTTCTCCATCATGAATGATTCAGTCCTTTTTAAACTAAACTGTAGCTTTGTTTCTGCCCAACTTGCCTTACAAAACTAATTGTTCTGCTTGCTCAGCAGATAGCCTATTCCCCAGACAGGATGCTGCCTATTTCATGAATTGTTAAAGACAATCAGATCATTAAATTTGTGGAAATGTTGGTTCTTTTCCATAATAAAAACAAATCCTAGTAACAATACTAGAGAACGGTCTAAATTATCTTTCTCCTGTCTCTGTAGAAAACGTATCACTAAATCTTTTTCAATGAAAATAGCCCTGAAAGGAGAAAAACCAAAAACAGGGGCCATGAGATGATTCCGGGAATGTGTCTAGTATATCCTAATGTTATTTTTGGGATTTGGGGATATTTGTGGTTTCAGTGGCTTTTTCAAATTTGTTTTGAAGTGTGATTTATATACTATAAAATGGACATATCACTTTCCTCAGCTACTTAAAATCTAAAATGTTTCTTTTTCTCATTCCAAAGTCTTACTTCCACATTTAATTCTGTGCTCATAAGTATGTATGTATGTATGTATGTAGCAGTCATGGAGATTGAGCCCAGGGCCTTCACACCTAGCCACATCCCCATGCATTCATTCATTCATTCATTCATTTGAGCCAATCCCGCTAACTTTCCCATTTGGGATTTAATCTGCAACTCTCCCGCCTCAGTCTCCCAGAGTGCTGGGGTAGCAGGTGCGCACTCTCACCTCTCACTTCATATTCCTTTCCTACCTACCACCCCACTGCTGTCCCAACTGTGTAAGCATCAGATCCCTAAGACTTGGCACCAGCCTAGCAGTTTGTGGGGAAGTGCTGGGGACACAGATGGCAGCATTTCAGGGATGGCTGTCCAGGTCTTCAGGGTCTCAGCACTGGGTGATGTCTGTACTCAGTAGTGAGGCAGGAGGTCAGGGTGTGGTTATCGGCCAGGCCAGAGGCATGATCTGCCCATCACAGAGATCCAGGATGTGACAGAAAAACAGTTTCCAAGCCCTGCACTTCGTACCAATTAGAAAGTACTATGTTCAGTTTTTCTGGTGAGAAATCAAGCAAGTTTTTGATAAAGACAGCCTAGATCTGACATCAGAACAGGGACACAAGACAGTGGCCCTTATCCCCAGGGCCACTGTGCTTTCCCTTCAGGGCCTGTGCTTAACCTGCAGTGCATATTTCTTTTCCTACCTTTAATAAATGTAAAACCTCGCTGTGTTTTTTACTTGTCTTGTCCAGTTCAGGACTGGAATCTAGGAGGAATCTCTACAAGGCACCCACAGCACTGCAGAAACCTGGACAACAGCAGAGGAGTAGAGAAAGTCAAGTTGGAGCATGACAGTTTCACTAGTGAAATTTAAAATTGCTTTGCTCAGCATTCAGAGATATGGGGGATTAACTATTGCTCACCTTTCAGCACCCAGTTTAACAGAATCAGCATAGTTCTGGATGTGGAAGGGCCACCTGACCATCATCGCCAACTATATAAAAGCAGAACTGGAAGGGAAGATGGTGTGCTGCTGATTCTCCTGGAGAAGCTTCTCACACTGGCTTTCCTGATATGAACTCAGCCATTCTCACTGTCAGAGCAACTTGGGTCCTTTCAGTCACTGAGGTTGGCCGAGGTTCTCTTCAGGGGAGCTCTGGTCTTTACATTGAGCATCGCTTTCTGGATCCAGTGCAGATCCCTCAGCCTGCTGGCACAGATCCTTCGTACTGCTGGTATGGACTCTTAAGCTTCCACCACCGACCTTTGGGTCTTCCCAGTGCAGATCCTTGATACTGACTTGTGTGAGACATTGTCATAGGCTCTAGGCCTCCAGTGGACTCATGTAGGACATTACCGTGGGATCCAGGCCCTCAGCTGGATTCTTTGGGTCTCTAGTGCAAGGACAGATCTTCTGCACTCTTTTGCACTTGACTCTTTGAGTGAATATTATAAAATAGTCCTATAAATCATGTGCCCTGAATTGAATCTTTTCCCTTGTAAACTCTGACTACAAGGGATTTCAATCTCTTCATTGTTCCAACCTCCCCTTTCTGCAGACTTTTGCTACGATCCTCAAATTATTTCTTTGAGTCTTTATTTCTTTTGGCTGCAGTAGACACTGAAACGAGGGCCTTCACACTGAATTACATTCCAAGCCTTTTTTTTTGTTTGGTTTTAGAATCAAACTCAAGACCTTGTGATTGCCAGCCGGGTGCTTGTGCCACTGAGCCATCTTCCTGGTCTGCCTTTTTAAAAACATTCTTTATTTTAAAACAGGGTCTTACTAAGTTCTTGACTTGTCTAGGCTGGGTTCAAACATATAATCCTCCTTAGAGCTGCGATTGCCTGTGTATACCACCATACTGGACTTTTTTGTTCATTTCTGACTCTGCATCTCTCATCATCTAGTAAAAGATCAGTAGATGTGGAAATATATTCACACAGAGATGGGTACAGACGTGTGTATGTGTGTATATAGAAGAATGCGGTATATGGAAAGGAAAAGCAGTGTGTAAATTGCAATGAAAAACTCTCAACTTTGAAAAATAAGAAGTGTATCCAGAAAACATTTCTATGGGAAATTTTGATAACGATCATCTCCGAATGGTGTGAGACTATCCTTTTAGTGTTCATATATTTCTATAGATTTTAAGTGCTCACAACATGCATGTTTTCAGGGAAAAATTACATAGTTCAGATATATATTTGTATAGTTATTTCTCAAGAGGAGAAAGCACCTGAATAAATGTACCTTTATTCAGACTTTTCAATGAGCCATTCTTATGAATGTGTTCTTCTAATTGGAGATTAAGGGCTGGAACCTGGCATTCCTGTGATCTACTGGCAGAAATGGTGTTAACTTATTCAGTAGCTTTAAGCTCTTCACTTAACCTCCTAGCTCACCCTTTGTAAAGAGAGGATAATAGCCATTCTCAGGGAAATATAATAGCAAATTAGCTTAGGGTAAAGTGTTTTAATGATGAATTGCTGTGCTAAATATCATTGTAATTTGGGGTATTACTTAAGGAAATAATGAGGATGGTAATTAATTATTCAAAGTGCCTATGTTCATGAGGTAAAAAAAGCAAAAGCTCTTCATAATTTATATTGTTAAGGTTTGGAATGGAGGCAAAATAGCTTGATGAATGAGAGCAGGCATATTTGAAAATAAACACCGGGAGAAAACAGCAGCATTATGTCCTTTCCCAGAACCCACAAGCTTGTTTTCTTTAAAAATTCTATTTCTTTATTTTTAAGGTTGATTGAGGGTTGTGAAATCTGGGATGACAGGGAAGGCAATATTCCAGAGTACTTAAAATACTTACATGAGTAGGGCATGAGAAAACAGTGGAAAGCTGAATAATTATTTTAATCAAAGCCTCTTCCATGTTGGTATCAAACTGACATCATGATGTCACTTTAAGAAGCATCTTTCCATTGACCAAGAACAAAATTTTCCAAACCTGATCCAACCTCGATGTAACTTAGTTGGGGAGTGATGGTACTGGCACAATTTCTGAGGCTTAACAAAATAACAGGCTAAACTGAAATTCTGATTAAAGTCAAGGGTTTTGAAATAACCTCTAGAAGCAAATGCTACCAACTTTTATCTTTAGAAATCATTTACTTGTAGCAAATCAAAACATATTGGGGGGGGAAAGCATGTTTTCAAATCATCAAAAGGCAAAGAAAATAACATTACAGAACTAGGAGATGGTGAGGGGGTAGTATTTTCCCTAAGGGTGGAAGGGCTGTCTTAAGTATTGACAAAAGGCCAATTTAATTGTTTAAGAAAGTAGATTATGTCTTTGATTTCTTTCAAGGAACACAAAGTTCAAAATCAGTAGGGAACATGTGGTTTGTGTTGAGTTCATGTCAGTGCAATTTGTTCCAGGTCTTGCATTCCCAACTGTCCTGTTCTTATCGACACCAGACTTGGAAGGCAAAAAGGGAGAAGCAGAATGTGGTACCCGGGACCTGGGCTGACCTTGCCGTGCCCTGCAGTGATGCCACCTCCTTGCCTTAACCCTGCTCTCCTAGAGTCCCCAGCAAGTGTCCTCACCCTGGGCAGCTGCTGCGGAAGCACAGGAGCTTAATGCACCTTATATAAAGTGAGGTGTCCCCTTCCAGACCCACCCCTGAGACTCAGCAGAAATGCGACTTCACATGCTCTCACCTGTACCAAGGGAGGCCTGCTGCCCTTTACAACATCTCAGCGAGGTTTGTCTTGCAAAATTTTTGCCTCCTATTTTGTTGCTTTGAATATTAACCTAAATCTTCCAAGTGCTCTTTCCAGTTTTGCAGGTTTCTTGACCCTACTTTACTTACTCTGCAGTTTTAATGAAAAAATGAATAGAAACATAGAAGGGGTGATGGAAAAATACAGTGAATGTTTAAAGTTTAAAAACTGTGCAATGCTGGGTGTGGCGGGGCATGCCTGGAATCCCAGCACTTAGGGGGCTGAGGCAAGAGGGTTGCTATGAGTTTGAGGCCAGGCTAGGCTACACAACGAGCTCCAGGCCAACCTTAACTGTATAGCAAAACCTTACTTCAAAAAGACAAAAACAACAAAGAACAAATAAACAAACCACTGTACAGTAAGACATACATTGCCATTAACCCTCCCTCAAAATACTTCCCCTTCACTTCCAGCACACTTATTCTTTGGTTCTTATCTCTCTCTGAAGCAGTTCTGCAAATCCTCTTTCCGGTCTTTATAAGGTCCCATCAAAACACACAGTGAATGCTGCTGCCAAGTGGCATCCGAGGAAAGGTGGGCTCATAGAAGCACCGTGGTGACTCACAGGATCTGGCACAGTGAGAATGCTGGCTCCTCCTCAAAGTCAAAACGATCGTGGAAGGGAAATGTATTACATGGGTTCAGAACAGCAAGGTAGCTAAAGACATGCACAAAAGAGGACTTTCAGAACTGCTTCAGAAAATGCAAAGAACACGAGATATACTGTGCTGGAAGCGAAGGGGTATATCTGAAGGGCACTGAGGGCAATGTGTCTTTCACTGTAATACATTTTTAAAAAGCTAGACATGCACTATATTTTTCAGTCACACTTTGAAACTCTGTTAGAAAATATTTATATGTTTGCTGAACATATTTACCAAGCTCTTGGACTGTGTCAAAAAGACCTTAGAATTTTTTACAAGTTATAGACCTGTAGTTACACGGTGAAAGAAACACACATATCTGAGGGTCTTTACCTGTGCTGCAAGAATGGAAATCTAATTCTCTTTTTCTTATTTTCTTGTCAGCATTCTTCCAATCATGAAAGTAAAAGGGAAGCATAAATATGAGAGAAAAATTTGACTTCCTTATTTCTTATTGTTCTTGCTACTGAATTTCTTATCTACGGAACATGGAGTTTGACCAGCTAGTCAATGAAGGTTCAGTCTTCAATAATAAATATCAGTAATAGTAAAAGATTAAATATAGTGGAACAATATTAGGGTACAACATGATGGGTATTTTAATAATTAATCTTTTCAGTTTGTCCTTCAGAGCAAAGACCTTGGTCATCTGAGACTTTTGTCTTATCTTTCTCAGTATTTTTATGTGTTTTGATAAGAAATAAATTTGAATAGAAATTTAAAACTAGAATGAAGCCTAGAAATTCTTTACTTTTCTTGTTTCTTCATAATAACTATCACTCAGCTGGAGATTCTTGAAATGTTGGTTGGTGACCCACGCGGCAGTAGAAGCCTTTAAGTTTCACACTAGGTCTCTGTTTGAGAGAAGAAAACTTGCTTTCAACAACTGGATGACACAGTTTATAGTACCTCCTTCTGTTTTATAAATTTGGTTATTGTCTTATCATGTTATTTTACAAACATAGTCCACTGGCTATGAATACAGAAAGATCCAGAGTGGAGGCTTCATGGCTCTTCAGTTAATTAAGTTTTAAGATACATCTTTTCTTTTTTGGTGGTACTAGGGATTGAACTCAGGACTTATGCACTTGCCAGGCAGGCACTTATTCCACTGAGCTATATCCCCAGCCTAAAAAACATCTTTTGAAGTCAAGTATTAAATACCTCCCTTGAGAATGTATTTCTTATATTTGCAATGTATAAAAGATGGATTAGTATATCTTTTTTTTTTTTGATACTGGGAATTGAACACAGGACCTTGTGCTTGCTAGGCAGGTGCTTAGCCACTAAGCTATATGCTCAATCCCCAAATCAGTGTATCTTTATTGCACTTTTATCTACACCTGTGAAAAGTTACCCTTTCCAAGGAAAATTACAAATTTTATGTGTTTTTTATATTGTATTCATTCATATGTGTTGTTTACACTTGTATATATTTCCATTGAATTATATGCAATCATATTCAACTCTTCTTCCCTGGGGGATTTGCGATACATGCTTAAGTCTTTGAATCTTTCTCCAAGTAAACAACATAAATTATTTTTAAAGAAAGGACAGTACTACCATGGTCATATATTCATAAATCTTAACCACCAATATTCTACCATTAATCTACCTACTCATAAATCTTATGGAATAGTAATACCTTAGAAATTAATAACAACTAATATTCATTGAACATTTAGAATATTCTAGGCTATCTCTGTTTTATAATCATCATTTCATTTACTCTATGCAACAATCTCAGTAATTATGATAAAATTTGCAGTAAGACATTTAGTTTCTAAAAACAAGGTAATTCAGACAAATACCTATTTTATATTTCACTGAATTATGTAATGCTGGCTAAAATGAATTTGCTATGTAGATAGTTGTTTAGTTAGTAAAGCTGAATTTTTGAGTTGTCGTTATGTGTATGTGAGAATAATGTGGGCTTTTTAAAATAAATGTCCTTGAAGCCAACCTGAAAAACTCTGTAAAGAAGACCTGAAGAAACCTGGCATTTTGGCTGATAGCTAAGGACAGAAAGAAGCCTAGTTACATGGAGTTTGGAAAGGAAGCACCCCGCAGTTTCCTCTCTGGAAGAAAGGAAGTTGGGTGAAGATCATGGCATGTGGGCTGTGGGCCAAGATTCAAAGAAAGAGCAGTGCTGAGATCCACAGGGGGCTGGACTGGACTCTGTGTGCAACCCGTCAACTTCTCTTCCGTGCTTCATTTAGTTTCTCTGGTGGCTTAGAATTCCTGGGGAAATTTATTTTCAGAATCTGACTCAGATTCAGAATGCAGATTGTTTTCCTCCTTAAGAAACACTAACAATCTCCCCAAGACTTGGTAAGAGTTTCACAGCACTTCCTGAATTTGACATCAGAAATTTCTCTTTGTAGATATACAGAAGGCTCTCGGAATCCTCGAGGACACCAGTATGAGTGCTGGCTAGCTCTATTTTGGTTTAGTCCTTCATGTGGATTTATGAAACCCACAAGCTTAGGGATGAGCTTAAATGATTGTGAATAGAGATGAAAGATGAAAGACAGAATCATAGTCTTCTCGTAATGTTTATTAAAAATCCATCAGTGTTAAATTTATTACCCAAGAAATGTGTATTTGGATTAAATCTATTCTCAAATCATCATCACCAGATTAGCTCCACAAAGACTGCATTTTATAAATTCCAAGAGATTAAAAGAAGGCAATAAGACTGGAGAAAGAAATGCAATATAACTTGACACTTGTTTTTCATGGAGGACCAGTTTTCAAAGGAATCTTTTTAGTTAAGTATCATTAGACATGGACTTAATATCAGAGCCCATAGTAATAGTCAAATTATTATGAGTTGAAAGAGTTAATGTGTTTTTAAGATGTGAATAGGCCTATTTATTGGCAGGATTTTGTAAATGGTCTTCAATGTGCTTTAATTTTTTTCTTACTATATTATTATTACTACATTCTTTTGTGGCAGGTGATTATGGCCAGCTGTCAGTTATACTTAGTAGGAGGAAGTTAGGTTAGTTGGAAATTGAAATTTATAAAGTGGACAAGCAATTCAATTTTGTTATTAACTTTTTAATATAGAATCACGGTTAAGGGTAGAGATTTAAACGTAGACTGTCTTTCCCACATACTCTATGTGATTTTGGTTTTCAACATCCTCTTATGAAAAATGGGATAATAGTAAATCCTATTTCCTTACACCATCATTTCAAAGATCAAGAGAAAGATGTATTTTGAAGGCATTTAGCTGCATTTGGCCCTTGGTGAAAATAAAGTCATGAAGAAGGTAAGTAGGTGTGTTTATATGCAGGAAGGTGCTTTATATTAAACTATCCAAGTGGCAGTTGATTTTTTTTTTTTTTTTTTACTTCTTTCACTGACAATGATAAAAGTGCTTAGGAGAAAATGTGTGAAAATTGTAAATTAATTACAGATTCTAATGAAGAATTGACCAAATTTTGTTTTGGCAGAGTCAGAAAAACTATGGCTTCAAAGAATCATTCAAATCACATTATAATTTAATATTACCAACATCCACATTCCTCATTTAGCCAGAGGATGGAATCAGAGTTGGATTTTTGAGCCTTTTGGTTTAGGCTTTCTGGTTTGAATTTAAAGGACTATTCCAAGAAGGTGAGATTAGCTTACACTTTTGGAAGGATAAATGGCATAGGCTGAACTGTGTCTCTGCAAAATTCTTAGGTTCAATTTCTAAGCCCTGGAACCTCCAAATGGGCCCTTACTTGTAAATAAGGTTGTTGTCATATAGTTAGTTAAAATAAAGTCAACCCAGAGTGGGGGAGGCCTCTACTCCAATATGACTGCTGCCCTTCTGAGGTAGCCACTCAAAGACATATGCATGGGTAGCAGAGGTAAAAATTAGAGGCAACACAGAGGGAGACAGAGGTAAAAATCTAGCTGCTGCAACAGAAGTGAACAAACACTGAAGGTGGTCACTGAGCCACCAGAAGTGAGGAAGAAAGCACAGGGCAAATTTCCCTGGGGCACATCCTGAGGAACCAAACCTGCTGGCACCTTGCTCTCAGGCTGCATGTCTCAACCCTAGAATACATTTCCGCTGTTTAGGCCTCCCCATATCCACTCCCACATGTTTGAAGTACCTTGTTAGAGTAGCCCTGATAATTGAAACAATGAGTCATAATACAAAATTAAGAAAAGAGAACTTATTACTTACACTGACATTAAATTTATGGAGCTTTAGAATTTGAAGGGATCTTAGGGATTTCTTGGCTCATTTCTCTTGTTCTGCAGCTGAGGAACTGAGTTACAGAGAGATCTTTGTAGTAGATAGCAGGTGGAGTTTAAGTAAGCAAGTGTCACGTTGCTGGTCCTCTCCTCTCAGGTGCTTACCATTATTTAGAGGCAAAGTATTTAAAATGAAATTCCAGTACTTACAGCCAAATTCTAGGCAGCCTAAAAATAAAATAGAAAAAGTTGGATGATAGATCAGGTGAAGATAACTTCTCTGCAATGATCAAGGAAGGCCTAACAGAGGATACATAGAGGATGTATGTAGGTGTGGTTTTTGTCTATATTTTGTCTTAATTTTGGAGTCATAAGGACAAGAAAAACCAGTAAGCAGAATAGTAAAAGGAGGACGTTTCTGTTTGAGAGAAGAAGGGCCCATGCATGGGGTGGGGAGGTTTGGAGGAAGGAGCACGTACAGGGTCTATTTGGAAAGCTAAGAGGTCAGCTGCATTGATGGACAGGGCTCCTGAGGGGTTAGTAGTAAATGAGGCCTGGGAGGCAGTGGAGACCGTACTGGCAGGAGTCACTGTCACCAGGCTTTGCTAGGTGATAGCATTGCTTTGATTTCAGACCCGAGTGTCCTATCTATCAGGATTTGTGAGTTTCTTCCCTCGGAGGAGGCTATTTACCAATGGGCAATTCCATTTGATTATAACAGCATCTGGGAACTCCTGTCAATTTTTTTTCTTGCCTGCTTTTAATTCTGCAATCCTGTTTGAGCAAATGCATGTGTTTTTATGCATACACATGCATGGAAGACAGATCTGGTACTAGAATACCCAACTTTACAGTTTTGCTAGAAAAAGTGTCTGTCTATTCTTTCTGATCTCAGATATCTCTGAGGATTACAGCGGTGAAACAATGAGAAAGAATTTCCATCATTCCCAAGAAATGAAAGCGAGCTGCTTTTTAAAAATGTTTGTTGGCCTTTACTCTGCCTAAAGCAAACTGAAAGTAAGCTACCATAATACTTGCTATTGTTCAGAACAATTCCTTTTTTATTAATAGTGTAGTGACTATTTGAATAGTTTAAAAAACTAGATATCTAAGTTGTTTACAAAGGGAGAAAGAAAAATGCTTATTAATAATTCTTAACTCCAAAGCTCTATTTGTGTAATTTACTTATTTTTTAAAGATAATAAGAAAAATTAAAAAAAATTAAAAATGTAGGAAACTGAAAGAGTAAATAAAATCCAAAAGGTACAGTAGATACTGTCAAAGGGAAAGAAACTGCTCAAAAGGAAAGAACAATTAGGATGAGGGAAAGGAGAAAAGGAAGGAGGAAGGGAAAAATTATATATATACACACAAGATAGCTAAGATGCTGTACTACTTGTTTCTGTTGGTTTTTTGAGAGGAACAGTTAATGCTCAGTTTTTTTGCATTCAATTTTGCATGCCTGTATCTGGTAATCTGAGCAAGTACTTTGAAGATAACAATGTGTAATATAACAATCATTGCTGATTTCCTATCATCTTGTTTTGAAATTCTGTATCATTTTCAGAGTGAATTTTGAAGGAGATTTTTTTCTGTTTACTCTTATATATCTCTAAGGGAAAGAATATTAAAAGAAGGTTTATTTGCACAAATGCTAATACCCACTTCTATTACAGAAGATTTCTTAATGCAATGTCAATATACAAATTTTATTTTTTTTGGACTGTCCTTGTAGGCAATTCTTATAAGACACTTAGATCATGCAGTTATTACTGCCGAATGATGAGAACATATTTTTAAATATATAGTATCACAAGGCAAAGAGTTAATAACTTTATGATACTTTAAGTTACTGTATGAGGAAAACAACTATTTTTAGAAGCAAAAACTAATCAAGTTAAAGTAATACACAGCACAAACAATGCCTGTTCTGTTGCTTCCATTCCCATACCAAATTGTAAAATTCTATATAAATATTGATTTATTCTCATTGTCTTCAGATTATTATCTTTATCATCATTGTTGCACAGTGTTGGAGATCATTATCTTTATTTTTGTTATGATTTGAACATTTATGTCCCATTCCAAATTTATATGTGGAAATCTTAACTCCCAAGGAGTTAGCACTAGGAGACAGGACCTTTGAGAGTTGATTAGGTCATAAGAGCAAAGCTCGCATGAATGAGATTAGTGCTCTTCTGAGGAGACTTGGGAGCTCCCCTGTCAAACACATGCACTATTTGAGTACCCAACTCTATGCGCTGCTTATGAACCAGAAAGCAGGATCTCATAAAATCTACTGCATCTTAATTTTGGACTTCCCACACCCAAGAACTGCAAGAAATAAATTTCTCTTGTTTACAAGCCACCTAAATTGATAGTATTTTGTTAAAGAAATCAAGACAGGCTAGGGCAATGTTTTTCAAAAAATAAAAGAGTCAACTTAAATAAAAAATATTCATCTTCCATCAGTCATTGCATTTGAATGGTAAAGATGGCAAGGCTATATGTTTTTCTAGACGTGTTCTATTACTACTTGTACACTGGTACCTTGTTCTTTTAAGGTGTACTTTCTTACTCTGAAAATATGCATCAAAAGTACCTGTGTCTAACTCAGATTAAAGTAGTTAACAAATAACTGAGAAGAAATTTAGTCCCAAGTGTTTACCTCTGTTACAGATATTTTCTTACTTCTTCTTCTTCTTTTTTTTTTTTTTTGTCTGCCTTAGATGCTTTAGAATCCCTTTTACTTCTTAATCACAGTTAAATAAATAAATATTTCCATTGGGAAAATTATAGACTTTCACCAGCTGCAAACTTCACTGCATTGGTAAATTTATGTTTATTCTGTAGTAAAACAATAATGCACGGCCCTGGCCTGAATTCACAGCTAGAATTTAATCTGTTTAATTGGCAAGTTCAGTCTGAGGTCCTCCTGTCCTTCGTAAAACTTTGCTCTGGCAGTTTACGATGCTAACAAACCTCCAAGAGTGAGTTATGGTTTGGTCCTCAAACTGGGAATATCCACTGGATTATTCAGAAAGTAATATCCCAATTGGGGGTACTTCATCTTTTTACAATGGGATATTTAATTTTACTGTGTCTAGAAATGTTTGTCAAAGCAGCAAAAGGAAAACAATGTGTTTTCAAGGACCTTTGGTTCTTTTCTCTAGTTTCCTAACATAATTAATGAATAATGTTTCAGCTCTTTTGACTAGAATTCCAAGGATGTTAAAACTGTCACATGAGTTTTAAAGGGAAGGCAAGGCTATCCACAGGTCAGTGAATCATGTTTGAACTTAGGCGCTATGTTCTTTCTCATCCTCTTAGTTAAGTGTTTCTCAGATGGACTGAATGGAACTGTGAACTCAAACTTTAGAAGCACTGTCATAAAAAAAGAAAAAGTCTTAAACGTTTTGTGCTTGCTTTGTTTCATTGAATGAAAAGGGAAGGATGCGGATTTTTTTAGTACCTATCAAAAGCAAACAGTGCTTTCTGCACTACAAACAACTCGGTACACACACATGCGTGTGCGTGCAAGCACATCTGTCTGCATTTAGTAAAGGAGAAAACTGATGGTCAAAAACATTTAATAATTTTTCACTGTTGAACTAGACGCTTCTTTTTTACTTTTACTGTCTTACATTTCAGTGTTTACTGTTTTATTTCAGATTTTCCTTCATTCTCCTTTTGAATTACACAAGTAATATCAGAATTTTCTTGTAAAAAAACTGGAATATGGTGGCGAAAGCCAAAGTCCTTTGGGAAACCCCGTCTAATCCTGACCGTCTCCCTTCTGCTGAGACAAACAGGTTTGTATATTTAACGTGTATTCAGAGTTTTCTCAGATCTTCTTTCTACCTTTGAAAGGTTCAGACTTTTTAAATGTTTGAATATGGGTAGCATGGTTTGTATGCTTTATTTTTCACAAACATATCATGTTGTATAAATGATTGTACAACGCATTTTTATCACTTAACATTTTGTGTTTGAAACCTACCCATCTTGAGACATTTACGTCTGGTTTATTCACTTACATGAACACCATGTGACAGTTCCTAACTCCCCACACTTGCCAATGTTTGGGGACATGCTGAACTTTTATATTTTTTGCCTAGTTGGTGAGATTGACAGTGTCATCTTGTTGTTTGAATTTGTCTTTCCCTGTTTGCTGTAGACATCAAATATGTTTTTAATTAATACTTCTGGTAATTACATTTTGTCCATTTTTTTCAGGTATTATGTTTTTCTTACTGCTATGCATACTGCAAATGTTTCTCTTAGTCCATGGCTTCTCTTGCAGTGTTTCAAAATTTTACTGAATTACTAAACTTTTTAAAAATTTTAAATGCTCTTCCATATTAAATTTCAACATTTTTGTTCTTTAACAAGGGTTTCTCTACATCAATTTCATGAGGTTGTCTAATATATTTTCTCTTGGAAGTTTTAAAGATTTTTTTGGTTTTTACATTCTAGGGTTGTAGGATGGTATGAAGTACTTTTACTTCAAAATTATAGATATATAAGAACAGGTGCAATCACTTCAAATGGTGATAGCCAGTGGTAGACTGACCTCTTTTTCTTTCTTTCTTTCTTTCTTTCTTTCTTTCTTTCTTTCTTTCTTTTTTTTTTTTTTGTCTATTTGAGACAGAGTCACTACGCAGAGATTGGCCTTGAACTCACTTTGGAACCTAGGCTGGCCTTGAACAGGCAGCAATCTTCCTGCCTCAGTCTTCTGAGTGCTGGATTACAGATATGCGCCACAATGCCCAGCCTGTGGACTGACCTCTTTGGTCCACTGATGTTACCAAATAGTGCAAGGCTAGCAGTGGAGACAAGTCTTTGCTGAGAACAAAGTTGCTAGTTTTGCCAAGATTAAGTTCAAGTAGAGCCTGGGGCTTGGTGTAAGATTCCCAGTCTGACCTCAGATGCCATGACTCTTAATTGCTTTGACAGTCTTTACCAATAAGATATACGAGAGGAAATTTGGGGAAACACAGTGCTTACTAGAAAGTATTTAGGTGGTTAGAAGGACCATGTCTGATTTGCTATCCCAAGTTTTGGAGGAAGTGAAAGAGATGTGTTTATTGAAAATAAGAGCACAGAGAAAAATAATCACTAGAGTCAAGTTCTTAATTGAAGACTGATGAATGGCTGTCTTCTTCATTGCTGGTCATAAAGAAATCAGGATGCAGTATTATGAGTCCAAAGGTTGAATTTAGAAGAGTCACATTAATACCTCATTATTCTGTGCTTTTGAATTCTAGAACATGCTAGTGATCTCCTATGTCTTCACTTGGAAGAGAGAACACAAAAGCACGGGACTTTCCAGACAGCCCTCACCCATGTGATAATGCACGCAGCCCGAGATGATTAGTGACAGAAGCCCACATGAATTCTGTCAGAAATAAAAAAGTGTTCCTTTGGGGACCAAAGGGCTGGTCCCTTTGTGACACCTGCAGCTAAAGTAAAGCTGAATCAGTCCTTAAGAAAACTGACCTGGGAGCAAACCAGTCAGAACCAAATTACATGAAGAGAATTTGCCCTGCCTCTTTGCTTTGCTTGCTGCCTGGAGAGAGCCTGGTAGGAAGCTCAGACAAGGGGGAGTGAAGGTTTGTCCACGTGGAGGAAGAGTATGAAGACAGCTCATGGTCACTTCTTCTCTCCTTGATGCCAGAGGCACAAACCCAATATAAGAAGCGATTTTTGCCAAACTCAAATTCAGTCATGCTTTAAATTTGAGCTCTTAATGATGATACCATGGTTTGATTGTCAAGAAAATTTGCTCCTGACTGCTTCTATACGTCTATTTTCATGTTAAGGACAATTTCTTTTGAGCGTCTTCCTCTTAAAAGCTGTGTATATTAATTGTTTTCCTTTCGTCCTTTCATGGACATTTGCATTACTGCCAGCTCTTAAACATTCCACTTAAACATATAGCGAAGAGAAAAAAAATGATATTTTGGTGCCAGTTGCTACATTGGAGATTTTGATTTTCATTTTCCATGAAAAATTATAAAACTTGATAATTAAACACCCGCACACTTTGCACTACTGAGCTTGAAACTTAAAAATTAATGAAGTTGCATGATTAAAATATTTTTTCTAGAATATAACAATGCTTCAGCTCTAGGAGACTGGCAGGGAAAGGAGAGGAAGCAGGAGATGAGAGTGGAGAGTGCATATGAAACGCTGGAGCAGAGGATGCAAAACAAATTAACCAAATACAAGATTAACTCACATTATTTAATCTCTGCATCTCGTTTTGTGGGAATTTCCACAAAAATTTTCAGTATTTCTATTTATTTGCTGTTGACCTGATCATTTCAAACTGTTAGAACAATGTGGGATTCATAGGCAAAATTAAAATTCACATAGACAAAGTTCTGCAAGGGCCGCTGCTTATTGGGCATTGCCGCTGTGGCCATCAGAGTTTTGGTGACAAAGCTAGGGGACAGTCAGTTTTGTTGTAGGTATTTAGTTACTTTTTTTAAACATGGAAGACATTATACCTTGAAAACTAGCCAATGAATATAAATACTGTCATCTCAATCTTTTAGATTGACAAACATTTAAAAATAATGTAACTAGGCAGTATTGTTGAGCTAGTTACTTCTATACTTTTTATGGGAGTATAAGTTGCTAAGAGATTTCTGGAAGGATACATTTTCTGTTGTTTGTCTCTTAATTTTTAAACATTTTTATGCTCACATAATAATTATACATATTTACGGCATATGTTGCGATATTTCAGTACATGTACACAATGGGTAATTATCAGATAAGGGTAACTGGTGCCCTCATCACCTCAAATATTTATCATTTATTTTTGTTGGGAACATTTCAAAATCCTAATAGCTATTTTGAAATATACAATTAATTATTGCCAACTGTAGTTACCCTACTGTACTATAGGATGCCAGAAGTAGGAATTATTTCTCCTGTCCAGCTGTATCCCTGTACTAGTTAACTATCCTATTTCTATAGCCCAATTTCTCTTTGCTGCCAAAGATTTGCTCACCACTACTCTACTGTGCAACATCAACTCTACTTCTGCAACATCACCCTTTTTAGCTAACACAACTAAGAACAATATTTGTCTGTCTATGCCTGTCTTATTTCGTTTAACATAATGTTCTCATGCTCATCTGTGTGGCTGGAATGACACTATGTTGTGGTTTGGAGTTTACAAGGAGAAATAATACAATACAGGGCACCTAATTGTAAGATTATTTTATAAGAGTCACCCAAAGAGTCACACACAAAAAGAGTGCAGGAAATCAGTCCACACACTAAAAAACAAAGAATTTAGCTGAGGGGCTAGATCCCATGGTAATGCCTGCATAGGTCCAGCTGAAGACCTAGAGCCCATGACAATGCCCCCTCCCTGAGTCCAACTAGAGGCTAAGAGCTCAGGACAATGTCTCATACAGGACTGTTTCAGGGATCTGCCCTGAGAAGCCCCAAAGATCAGTGGTAGAAGCTAGAAGGTCTGCACCGCAGGATGCAGGACTTGTGCTAGCAGGCTGAGGGATCTGGATTGGAGTCAGGAAACAATGCTCAAAGTAAAAACCAGAGCTCCCCCAAAAAAGTACTACAGCCATCCTCAGCAACAGCAAGGTCCCAAGCTCCTCTGAAGATGAGAACAGCATGTCCGTATCAGGAAAGCCAGTGCGACAAGTTTCTCGAGGAGACTGAGCAGTGTGCATCTTCCCCTCCAGAGCAGGGAGTAAGGCTCAAAGTTGAGGACCACTGCTCCCCCACCTTGAACCGCAGCCATTCTCAGTGACAGTAAGGTTTCACACTCCTTCAACTATGACAACTGAGTGCCTCAGAAAAATCAGCATCACAAGCTCCTCCAGGAAAGCCGACAGCTTCCAGAAGCTCCCAACAACTTCACTTCTTCTCTAGCTCAGCCTCTTATGCTGCCAGCAATAATCCTCAGGGGGGCCTCCCACACCCACCGCCATGCTGGTTCATTTCATCTGGGTGGTACAAGTTGACCACCAGTTGTCAGTCCACCACAATCCACCCCGATCAACTTGATAACTATGCACTTTTCCTTAAACTATAGTGTCTAGTGGCAGATCTATGGAAAGTTAATATGTCTTGGTTTATTCAGATTTACAATAATATAATAGTTACATATATACCATTCTTATTGCACTCATTTCTGCGCCAAAAGCAAAATATTCAAAGGGTGACCGAAATTTAAGGTTAAAACACAATACTTTGACTAATTAACCTGATTACAAATACATATCTAAAAACGGCATTAAAATCATATTAAAAGAAGTGTTATAATCACAGTTCTTGCTTCCCATTAACTTTTACAAGGCATGGCAAGACTGGAAAACAGGGATCGCCTGCAATTCACACACTCTTATCTTCAGGTGAAAACTTCTATTCATTTTTCTATTGTCCTGTACTTAACAACCATGTTCTCCTGTTTCACCCTTGCAATCCACAGTTCCACTAGGGCCTCCCCTCTGACCAAATGTTTCATATCACTCTGTTGGCTCTTCCCTCTGAATTTCAAACATAAATCTGGCCAAAAGCTCTCAACAGTAACCATGCCACCATCCCAACAGTAGACTACACTGAGTGTCTTCTGCCACCCAGGTAATTGCTCTGGACACAAACAGAATAAGGACCAACTTTCTGCCAAAGTACAATATACTACCTGGGATCCAGCAGCGAATGCAATTCTCAGTTGAAGCCTCCTGAGCTTCATCTTAACTGACAGCATTTCCATCACCACTTTGATTTTCCAGGCTCTAACCAGAGTCTCCAATATAGTTTACAGATACAGGGGCTGCCTCTTTGGCCTCTCTCAGAACTTTTCCAAATTAATTCTAAAAGCTCTGAAACCATATGGCCAGGCAACATCACAACCTTGGCCCCACTCCTAGTACCAAATTCTGTTTTTGTTACTTCTCTTTTATTGCTGAGACAAAAAACCTAACACTCAAATTAAAGAAGGAAAGGCTTATTTTGCTCACAGGTTGTAGAGGTTTTGGCCCATACTTGGTCGGCTCCAAGGCAGGGTGGTACAAGGGAGAGGGCAACAGTTCATGGCAGTAGTGGAAAACAGTAAAAGCAGCAAGGGCAGAATGGGAGGAGCAGCAGAGAACAAGCCTCTCCCCCTACCTTATATTGTGTGTAGACCGCCCACCCTAGGGTGAGTGTAGCACTCACAATCATAATCCCAGCTTTGGACCATGAATCAATCAAAAACTCTAGAAGCCCGCCATGACTGCACAAGGCTTTAGGGGGAAATTTAAACACAAACCAGACACACTATTTGCATGATTCAATAATATTATATACATGAATATTATATGGATAAGTATAACAAGTATATATCCATATGTACTTATCCATATAAGTAGATAGCAAACAAAACAAAACTTTATTTTTCCATTTCTGAAGGATAGTTGCACTGTGCATAGTTAGTTTGGGTTTCAGATTTTAAAATTTTTTCTTTTGACACGTTTTCTTCTATTCTGCGTGCTTTCTGCTGAAAAATCTACTGTCAGTCTAATAAAGATTCGTTTATATGTGGCTTGACATTATTATATTGCAGCTTTTACAATTCTCTTTGTCTTTGACTTCTGACAGGTTGATTATAATATATCTCAGAGAGAACCTCTTTGGTTCGAATCTAATGGTAGTTACTGGATTTTCATGCATTTGGATGTCCGTATTTTTCCTGAGTTTTGAGAGGTTTTTAAGCTATTATCTCATTGCATACATGTACTTTTCTCTATCACTTCTTATAATAAAGCAAATATTAATTTGTCTAGTGATGTCCCATAGGTCTCAAGTCTTAATTCTTTTCCATTCTGTTTTCCTTTCCTTTTATTTACCTCTGTGTTAATTGAAAGGATCTATCCTCATGTTTAGAAATTATTCTACTTGGTCTAGTTCCTTATTATAGCTTTGAATTTTTTGTTTTATTTTATTTACTGAAATCTTCAGCTGCAAGATTTGTGGGTTCTTTATCATATTATCTATCCTTGTTGAATTTTTCATTAAGATGATGAACTATTTTCCTAATTTCATTATATTGTATGAACTGTTTTGTATATTGCCAAGTTTCCTTAATTGTCACTTTGATTAATTTCTCTGGCATTTCATAAACTTCCTTTTTTTGTTTCTGTTACTGGAAAATTTTGCTCCTTTGGGGGAGTTATGTTTCCTTGATTTTTCCATTGTGAAGACAGTTTTTAGTGTCTTCACAATGATATTGACTCACATATGGCAATAGTCACCTTGTCTAATTTTGACTTTTTCTCTTTTTTTTGTAAGAAGAAACTTTTGCCTATTGTTTTGGTATGGCACATTAGCTTTGATTCTGATTGGACTTAGTACTGTGCTTTTTGCTTAGTTTCTTCAGTTGTAATCCTCACTGGTGTTTTCTTGGTTCTGTCAGGAGCCTAGACTGTAGGTATATATAATTATGGTCACAACAGGACATGGTTTTCCTAGGACTGGAACTGTTTCCTGGCTCCCTGTTGGGTTGGGATCAGGCATTCATAAACACTGTGGTTTGGCAGATATGTGTTGGGACCCTTAGTGGATAGGGGTCATTGTCAGTGTAGCTGCCAGGCTGAACTTGTGTGGCCTGTGGCTCATGTGTGGAGGAGCTATAGCAGGATTACCAGGTGGCATAGGTAGCTTTACCATTTGGATGGGTTAGTTCATGGTAAGCAGCATGGAGATGCTGCCACCCACTTGGCTCTGCCACAGATTCTCTGAGGATGTAACCTCAGCTGGCTGTCAGGTGGAGCACAGGAACATTACATGGTTATGTCAGACAGGCTGGTTCTGCAGCAAGGTGTCTGGTGGAGCATGGTTGCTGCTGGACAGCTGACAAGCTCAGATGTACATAGATGGTATGGTCCAAGTAGCCATGTAGCAAGACGTCTGTTGGATGCATGCCTTACTACAGGCAAACGTGGGTGTGTGGGGCTGACAGCTGCGTGTCCACTCTCCTTTGTCAAGTCTGTCTGTTGCTTGAGTAACAGGGCACATGTGAAGATGCAGTAGGGCCTCAGATGTTTCTCTGGGAAAGACTCTGAGGAATCACCACCATTTTGTTGCAGACACCCAGGTAAGCATGGTAAAATGATGGTAGAATCTTAAGGGTGGAAATATGCTGAGGCTCTTTCCAGGGCAATAGTAACTTTAGCAGGGGTCCACTTCTGAGATGATGCTGTTGCAGCTCCTTAGGTCATAGTAGGTGTGTGGTACAGAACATGGACTCATGTGAACTCTGGTCAAATCTCCAAGACATGTTTGTAGCCTGTAAGATCTGCACGAGTGCTGTCTGTCACCATCTGTCTTGGTTAAAAACCTATGTAAGACAGAGAGACCATACTGATATTTAATTTATTTTAGAAAAACTTTTCAGCACTTAAGGAAAGATTTGTATGTGATGATAGTACCTATCTTCTTAATGTGAGAAATTGTGGTTTGTTGCTCATTATCATTTATAATTTGCTGTATGTATACTTTTCTGTATGTACTACATATATGTGATGGGTTCCAGGCCTTGTCACATGTTTCCTCATTTCCTAAACTTGAGTACAAAGAATTGATCCTGGACCTTGTAAATTTTCTTCTGTGTATGTCATGTGCAATATTTCCTCATCAGTTTTCTTTCAGGTTAGGCTGTCTCATCAACTTCTACCTCCTGGAATCTTGCTACCCATCTTAGCCTCTGCTTAGGCACTTGCTCATATACAGTATGTTAGGACTCAGTTTTACCAATTGATGCTTAGAAAACACTTTTCCTCTTTGCCTGGAGCTCTGTACCATGTTTGTGTTGCTGCGCAAAAATGAAGTGCTCTGTCTCCAATTTGACAGGTCCATGTCCGCATTCCCCTTATATTAACAAGATACATATTCTAGTGATGGAAATGCTGCTAAAATCTTGTTAGAAACATTGCCCACCCCACTCAGGTGTACTGTGCTTTCTTTTGGGATGCAGAATGGACTACAGGAGATACTCTTTATAACACACTAAACAGGTTCTTTTACTCCTTTTCTCTACTCTGAATTAATGTTATTTACAGGAACACTTTCATGCATTTTGTATTTGCAAAATCTGATCACTAGTGTGACTTATTTTTTGTGCTTAATGTATAACTAAGCATAGGAATATATGACAGTCTTAAATATCTATTTTTATAGAGATACCATATAAGATGAATTAAAAATTGAAGAAATTCTTACAAGGTTTTAAATAAATGAAGAATATAATCAAGAACTCCAAATAGCAAAGTGTGTTTAACACAATTTGACTACTGGTAGGCTTTTGTGTATAAGTGTCCCTTTGGAGATATAAATGATATATAAGCCCAGAGTGGGGAA
Organism: Dinomys branickii; assembly: GCA_004027595.1. Lineage (NCBI taxonomy): Eukaryota > Metazoa > Chordata > Mammalia > Rodentia > Dinomyidae > Dinomys > Dinomys branickii. Next base: position 22,285 of record PVLD010006882.1, on the reverse strand, counting down.
AAGTTCCCTAATTGTTCTCACTGGAAATTTATAGGATCCTAGTCAACTCTATAGAGGGATCAGTGTCTTGTAGCCAGCAGGATACAGATACTAAAGACATTATGCTTGCCCTGGAAGGATGATTAAGCACTGTTATGTGCTACACTGCCAAGTTTTAGGCTCTCTTCTCTAAAAGTACAACAAAATGCAGATGCTTTAGTGAAGAAGTAGAGCTATGAAATGTAGTCTTCATTTATGGTAATTAAGCACAATGATCACAATGATGTCCCTAGTTTGTGCCTGGGGTTCTGCAAGATAGGAAGCATTGTTATTGTACAAAACAGAAAGCAGAGTCTCAGAATGGTTAATAACCTTCCTCATGGTCTCAAGTTAATACATCTCAGATTGGTAATTCAAACTTCATATACCTTGAGTCCAAAACTTCTGTTTCCATACTCCTCACTATACCAATAGAGAACAAAAAACTTTTAATACAAAAGAGTTTCTCGTGGTAGAAACAATGAATAGAGACTATTTTTCCAGATGTATTTGGAAGAAGAAAGTTCTAGAAGCCATTTTTGTGGGTATCCTATATAATTTAGCACTGATTCTGATTCAACTGTGGAATATTTTTTAAATGACTCTTTATTTCTTTCTGGGTTAAGGTTCCTTGTGGCAAAATCTTGCAGAAACTTTGGAATTCACCACTTTAGGGGTCAGGACTGTCAAATTTTTCTTCACAGCTATATTGTTGCCTTTAATAAAAACGACTTCTACTAATTAAACTTCTTGCATGAAGAGAACAGCAGTGCAAAGGCTATCTAGATTAAAACTCATGGAGCAAATATTGACTCAGTAGTGTAACAAAATATATTGCTTTTGCTATATTTGTTTGTTATTTGCTTAGGATGTCTTTTCTCCAGGCAATGCACCTGGCACATAGCCAGAAGTCTTCCAATTTGGTTTTCCATATGTTGGCAAATAACTTATAATAAAGCTTTTAAATTACTTGCTGGGTGAATAGTACTAGTAAGTTTCAAAATGACATATTCTTATTTTATTGTAAATACAATTTAAATACTATACTTCAAAGTTAGGTTTGGATAAATGCTTAAAATCTAAAAACCTGTGTCAGCAATAGAAAATCTGGTTACATGTTTCAAATAATTGACATCGTTTAATATATCTGATTATAACTGATTGGTTTCTGGCCTCACTGTAATTCCTGCCTAGTCACTATGGCAACCAGCCAATATGGCTCTAGTGGTCACGTGTTGTGCTCGGCCAGTATGGCGCCAAGCCAAAATGGCGCTGGCCAGTAGAGGTCAAAGTGAATATGGCGCTGACCTCTAGAGGTCAAAGCCAATATGGCGCCGGCCTTTAAAGGTCATACGCTAAGTACCACCTTTCTTCCTCTGAGTCAAATTACGACTTCCTGCTTCCCTTTTTGTAATATCCTGTTTCTCTTTCCCACACTCCCACCCAACCCTGGTCCACCATATCAGGCAGTGGGCCTCCTAATTCCTGCCTCCCGCCCGGGGCTATTTAGCCCTGGATCCCATGACAGGCCCTCAGCAAGTTCCACATTTCCTTTCTCTTCCCTACTGTGGTCTTCTCCGTGCCCACAATAAAGGCATTTTATATTCTGCTTTACTTCTCTCTGTGCTGGAGAAACCTATCAATAACAGTTTTCAAAACACAGATGATTTCAGGATAATGTTTAGTAACAAGATAATTATTAATGTTATCTTGAACTCACTTGAGGCCAAGTTAAAAAGAATTATTTATTCATATATAAAAATATGTTACTACAACATTCAGTTATAACTGGATACAACATAAAGATCTTTAAATTTTATCTTTAAATAGTTTATTTACTATGATTTCACAGTCAGTATAGTGAGATGGAGTGAGAAAGCATAATAGTCATCTTTCCATTGGTGGGGCAAAATATCAGCATGAACAATTTAAATAAGAAAATGGATGTTTCAGCTCATGGCTTCATAGATTCCAGTCAGTGACTGGTCAGCTGTAAGGTACAAACATCAAAGCAGAGAGACATGGCAGAGGAAAGCTACGCATCTCAGGGCAGCTAGGAAACAGAGTTAACAGGAAGAGAGCGAGAAATGAATATGATTACAGTGATCTACTTCCGCTAAGGAAGCCCCAACTTCTAATGGCCTATTCAGTCAGGACCTCATCAGTGTACTGAAGAGGTTAGTGCCTTCAACAAATGAGTCTTTGGGTGCATAGTTTATATTTGAATCATAACAAAAACTTTTTTTTCTGATATTGAAGCACTTAACCTGGAACTTCAAGTTTTTACCAAACAAAGAGAAACTGTGTAGAGAGGAGGTCCGAGAGATTCTGATTCAGGAAATTACATCACTGATTATCCATGTGCCCCTTTTTATTGAGAGGTCACCAAGACATCAGCACTCAACTACAATGAGAATTTTTTCTGAGGAAACAGTTGTGTACTACTTCCAAGCTAAATAATACAATATTTTTACTATATCTATATGGTTTTAGAGAATTTAAATACCCACTTGAACTAGAAATTCTCATTACTCATTTGAAATGGTCTGTGAATATGGTGCCCTTTGATTACAAAATAGTTTGGCTCATATCAATGTTTTGATTTAATAAGGGAAGGAAAATATTGATGTCTGACTAATTCAGGTATATCAGTATTGGTTTTTTATTAACTATGGGTGCTAATAATGCAATCAATTTTAAAGATTAAAAATGTGTCATCTCAAAATATCTCCCACATTCAGAGTCATCTTCTGGAAAAGTGACATCTTATCTGACTTGAAGAGACATCCTTGGAGAAACCCTGCCTTCACTTAGACATAACTGATTAGTTCAAAGTTGAGCAGCTTACCCCAGACTAACCATTCTCTTGTACTTTATTATTTATTCTGACACAAAAAAGAGCTTTGCCTAATCAGATTTTCACTCTAGTTGTAGGAAGTAGTAGGAAAGTAGATGGCGAGGCAGTGGAAACAGAAATAAGGAAATATTGTAAGTTCCACCTGACCTGCAGCCATTGCTAAGCTGCTATAGGAAGTGTAACTGGAAAGGCAGGATAGAATCAAGGACACTGGAACCAGATGATCGCAAGTTTGGATTAAATCAACTACTTCATGGATGTGAGAAACTGTCACTGGACTGAAGTTGTACCTCAGTGGTAGGGGATTTGTCTAAAGTAGGAGACCCTGGGTTCAATCTCCAGCACCACCAAAAAAGAAAATTGACTAATAAGTTCAATAACCTCCCTAACATTTACTTTCCTTGTGGATAAAATGGGGTTTAACAATCCTTAGTTTGCAGGTGATGAGTTTCAGGGCTTTATTATAACAAAATGTGGCACCTTCACATTTGAAGAAAATCAAGAAGCAAGAAGGCAGTTCTCTGAGTAACCCACATCTTTTACTGTTAAAGTAGATCATAAATTCTAGGAGAGATTCTGTTACATTTTCCTGAATCAGCAGTGGCCCTCATCTAAGAAGTGCTCACCAAGTTAGTTTGAGACCAATTTGGATAACGTAGCAAGTATACCCCCACATTCCCACCCACTCCCTGCACCCCCACCAAAATGGTGCTCAATCCATATCCAGAATAAAGGATCACCTGTATTTCTGAAGACACAAAGCCATGAACAGACCGTGCTGAATTCTCCCAAGATTATTTCCATTCGATCATATCCCTAATGTTTACTGATAGCACACTGCCCACTTCATCAAATCTAGCATTTAAAAATGTACGAATTTTACCTGTCTCTTTGGGTCTGCATTTTTTTATGAAGAAATCCATGTCACATGAAACTTACTATACAAATTTGTATTTTTTACTCTTATTACCTGGTCTTCTGTCAAATAGTTCTCAGCCATGAACTTACCAAGCAGTGCAGAAAATGAAATTTTTCATTTCCTACAGTTACAGGCCACCACAAAAAAAAATGACCAAGATATCTTACTGGCTCTAGAGGCTACAGATAAGATCCTGTGGAAACTTATAAACACTCTAGAAAGAGAAGAATCCTTATTACTGATGAGAAATAGTACCTAAGATGAGTTAAAAGGTGTAAAAATTTATTCTGTATTTATTTCGGCTTTAGAATTTCAGTCTATGGTTGGTTGGCTCTATTGTTTTGGATGTGTGAGGCAGAATGTCATGGTGTAGAGCACACGGTGGAGCAAATCTGCTTACATTTCATGGTGGCCAGGGAGAGAGGGGGAGAGAGAGAGAGACAGAAAGAGACAGAGACAGAGATAGAGACAGAGACAGGGAACTGGAGGTCAGGATTCCATTGCCCCTCAGCGCCCAGTGACTTTCCTTTTTCCCAGTGGACCCATCTCTAAGATTCAGCCTCCCAGTTAGTGCCACACGGTGATAGCAGAGCCTTCAACACGTGACCTTTGATGGACATTTAGTTCCAAACCATAAGAGTTCACGAGGGCAGCTCTGAAAACCTGTATATAGTGACTATTTCAGAAAGGAAGTCTCCTTCCTTTCCAAATCCATATTAGCAAAAGAGTCATTGACTCTCATTTTGACCCTCTGGTTAAACCTAGTTTGGAACTCTTGATCTTTTCCCTTCTGGGAAAAGTCGTTGCTTTCCTGATTGTCTTGTTTGGTGTTCAGAACTTTGCTCACCTTCTGCCTCCCAGGGCCTCATAAGTTGTTGGTTTTACTCATGCAGTCAGCCAGCTGCAGGTTCGGGGGCCCCAAGAAGATGGCCAGAGAGACCTGTCTGTCCTCGCAGACCGGAGAGATTGCATGTCACAGCTAATCTACACTGACAGTTCCAAGCTCTTGAGAGTAAGGATGTTAGAGGGCTATCTTTCCTGCCTTTGGGAAAAGTTCTGAATCTCAAGAGGATTTCTTTTAAAATTTTCTTATGAGGACACCTCATGCAGTCTCAGTCATAAAAGATTTATTGTCTTCAGTCCTGATTCAGTTAATACACGCCTTTGGTTTATAAACAAAAGAAAAAAGAATTCAATACTGCTAGGAATATTTACTGTTTGTACTTGTTGAAACCTAATCATAAGGTCTAAAATTAATTTATTTATACTTTTTCAGAGCTTTAGGTCATAAATTGGCTTAGCTGGAAACTGGTAACACACACATGAATGCACACACACAGGCACACACATATAATGCTATTTAAACTTGTTTTGTTGCACTCACATTTTCTTTTTTTCAATTAGTTAAATTTAGTTGTACATTTTAGATATACACAAGGATCACATTGATCATAGGGAATTTTTACCTGGATATAATATGATTCTTGATTCTTGATTCTTCTTTTTGTGTCATTCGCCTGCCCTTCTTTCAATCCTTCTTCCCTTCTTATTTATAAAAGCTTTGCTTCCATTTTCCTTCTTTTCTCATTTTTTTCTTTTACCTTCTTTTCTTTACCGTTTCCCTATTTCCCCTTTGCATTTGAACATTTTCTTTGCCTCAATTCACCAATCAAAAGAAACAGACTGACAGAAAGGATCAAGAAACAAGATCCAACAATATACTGTATACAACAAACATGTAACTCAAACAAAAATTCACAGACTGAAAATCAAAGAATGGAGAACAATACTTTATGCAATAAGAACCCAGAAAAAAAAAGCAGTGGTAGCTATTCTTTTTGCAGACAAAGTGAACTTCCAGCCAAGACCGATCAAAAGAGATGAAGAAGCTCACTACATAATTGTTAAGGGAAAAAGCAAAGAGACAACAATCATAAATATATATGCATCAAATATGGGTGCATCCAACTATATAAAACAAATATTAATGGACACGAGAAATCAAATAGGCATTGACACAATTGTAATAGGGGACCTCAATACCCCACTTTCACAAATAGATCAACTGGACAAAAAATCCACAAAGAAACATCAGAACTGAGTTAAACCTGTGAACAAATGGACTTAGTAGACCTTTACAGAATGTTCTATCCCACAACATCAGAATACAGTCTTCTCAGTTGTGCATGGGATATCTCCAAAAGAGACCATGTACCAGCTCACAGAATATGCTGAAATAAACGTAAAGGAATTGGAATATTCCAATGTGTATTATTAGACCATAGTGCAATGAAATTGGAAATCAATGGCAAAAGAAACCACAAAACTGCATAAACAAATGGAAATTAAATAACACCTTCCACAACAAGTTACAGATGAAATTAAAGAAGAAATTAAAAAAAATAAAGAAGAAATTAGACAGCTCTACAATTAAATGATAGCATCAATACAATACACAGGTATTTATGGGACACAACAAAAGCAGTCCTATGAGGGAAACTTATAGCAGTAAATGCTCACATCAGGAAAACAGAGCAAGCTCAAATAAACAACCTAAAATTAAAACTCAAACTTCTAGAAAAAGAACAACTCAAGCCCAAGCCTTGCACAAGGGAAGAAATTATAAATATGAGAACAGAAATTAATGTAATTGAGATTAAGAAAACAATACAAAGAATCAATAATTCCAAGAGTTGGTTCTTTGAAAGGTTAAATAAAATTAGTAATCCATAAGCCAACTTTATCAAAAAAGGGAAGAAGAGACTCAAATCCATGCAGTAGGAATGAAAAGGATGAAATCACAACAGATCCTGGAGTAATCCGGAAGATCACCAATACCTAGTTTGAGAACTTTTATTCTAACAAGCTGGAAAACACAGAAGAAATGGTCAGATTCCTAGGTACATATAAATTACCAAAGCTGAATCAAGAAGATACATCAATCTAACTAACTCAGCATCAGTCAGTGAAATTGAAGATGTAGATAAAAACTTACCAACAAAAGATCCACACTCTCATGGAAACAGCTGAAACCTCCTCCTCCAACCACAGTTGGTGATAGGGTGTCTCTAACTCTGCTTACTTTCTTCAGGTTGGAACTTCAGTAGTGCTCCTGGGGCTTGGAGGTATGGCTATATACAAAACTCTGGATGTGTATAGAACTCTGGACAGGTATGGGGCTTCTCTAGGTACTTCGCACATGGAAACCCAGCGTGGGCTTTCTCCTCCCATTTTCCTTCAGCTTCCTGTTATCCTTCCATACTATGTCCCATGAGAGACACTGACTTTGGGGTGAGATGACCATGCATTAATCCTTTAACTTTTCCTTTTGTAATACAACTCATGTTAGTCCCAACATCCTGTAGATTTGTTCTAGTTAAGGGGTGTTTTGATGCTTCTTTGGTACTGAATAGCTGTGCATAATAAAACACATGAAGAAAAATTTAATGTCCAGATCCTTTTAGGCTTCCAGAGTTATCTTTGCATGATGCTGGTGCAGATAGAAACAAGGAGCTGAGAGAGTCCCTCCTACCTTCCGTTTAAGTGCAAACAGGATTCTGTTTTGACTTTCCTGCTTTCATTGTTCTAAGATGGGTAGAAACTAAAATAACAATAATCCTGGTGTCTCAGGTGCTCTAGGTGGGAGGACATGGCATTCCATCTCCTGGCCTACTCTTCCAGCCACCTTTAATCTACTCCCACATCATTACAGGTCCAAAACTATGTGCTTCAATGCGATGTGTTAACCCTTGTTACCCTCCTATTACCTTATTTTGAAATTTTATTTTTTTCTCTTTAAAAAAATAGGGAGACAATCTTGATTTCCTATCATCTTGCTTTGAAATTCTGTGTCATTTTTGTTTTATCTTAAAATTTTTTGTTCTCTTTAAAATAAAAAAAATGAAAAAATGTGTACTTCAATATAATGGAGATCAAATATAATTACGATCAGGATGAATTCTGGGACAAGCATGTGTGTTAAGAGCCCCTAAGACGACTTAGCACTGTGCCAATCATTCCTGCCAAGCACACACAGAGATGCAGGGAGGAACCTAAGAGGAAGCCTGGCCTTTAGATTCGAGAGCTTGATGTGTCAACACTGTGTTGCTGTGGCTACTTTGCTGTGCTTTGACCTGTGTGTAGTGATTTTCTGTTACCCCGGCACTTTTGTCTCCTTGTGCTATATCTTTTGTCAGTGTGGACTTGTCCTGAGCACAAGTGCGATCTTCAAGAGATGGAGCTGCTTGCTGCTTATTATTGGCTGTACACCTGGCAAGGCTTTCCTCATTCTACACAAGGGCCTCAGCTGGTGCTGGCCCATCCCAGGGCAGCAGTGCTAGTGGTACTGTAAAATCAACGTTGGGGAGAGATGGTTTCAGAGAAAGAATCGGGCACCACTATTCATTCCATTTCATTTGAAAGGATTTTTTCTTGCTCTTTTTTGTCTTTTCCCCTGCCTTTCTTTTTCTGGCTTTTTTTCCACTTTTATTTTTGAGTCACAACAAATCTTCATTCTTTTCTACTTTGCAAACTCGGTTTTGTAGTCATTCACGACAAAATATCTTTGACTAGGGAAACTAAAAGTAAATAAACCCCAGTCTTTTCTCTCTTTTCTTTAAGGCTTTTATTGTACCATGGCACTTAGAAACAGTCATTAATAACTGACTACACAGTCAAAAGAATTCAACGCTATGTGTGGTAAGATAAGTAATTAACATAGAATTATAATTCAAATGTTTTGAGTTGAAGACACAAAGTATACATAAAGTATGTAAGTTTGAGTTTAATAGGGACAGTTTGCTTTATGCATATCTGGGAGGAAAAAACTCTTCCAAAAGCCAGTTTGAAAATAAGGAGAAATGTGTTCACAATACTATTTCTTGTGTCATGATAATACACTATCTTCTAAAATAACTAAATCTGGGCTGGCCTTAGCCTAGCAGTTCCTCCTGCTTACCTTCCTAAAATAACTAAATCAGGTGCATGGTAGAACTTTAAATAACAGCCTTTTGATATTATTTATTTTTTAAAGACTGGATTTAAACTTTTGATATAAAGCAGACTTTTAATTTCCCGTTTTTCAAAGATAATACTGAAAGATCCCTTAAGCTTTTAAAGTTTTAAGAAATGAGTCACTGTACTGCCACTGTCTTTCAGGATTCAAAATCAAATATCCAGTCAGTATTGTTCCTTTTGATTTGGCAAACATACCATTTTTTATGTGTTGTTATGCAACCTGTTCTGAAAACCGCTCATCACTGGTGCCCATATTTAGGTAGACTTTCAGCCTGCTGCATGTACTAGTTAAAAAGAATGATAATAAAACACATTTCTATTTCATTATGTCAAATCTCTGAGCAAGATTCATGAAAGATTTGCACAGTTTCTCACCTTATCATTTCAAATTTAGTTATCAAAACTTACCCGTGTGTTTTTACCGTTTCCTACTTACTAGCACTTTACTTTCAGGGAGATGAAGACTCTGAAGCTGGCGACCTTGTCCCTGAGAAACAAGTGCACAACCAAAAGATACTACATGCCAAAGCGAGGGCCACCGTGAGGGCTGTGCAAAAAATACTTCTTTTTCTCCCTAATGATCAAGAGCCGTGGAAACTTCCATGCCCAAAGGGACAGGGCTGGCTATTCGACTGAGATCCCAGTTGGGCTGGGGGCCGTAGTAAAGGCTGTGTCTCCCCAAGCCCTGAATACCTCCGGACAGTACAGGTGCCCCACCCTCCGCACAGTGGTCTGGTTCCCACTGGGCCAGCAGATCTAGTCTGGCTGGGTTTCAGCTGTGGTTCAAAGGACCCTGTACAAAATCTACTTAGTGCAGACCTTGTGAGGCACAACAGAAAGCAAAGTGAGTTCAGACTCCTCACAGACTGGCAATCTCAGCTTGGCCTCCAAAGTGACTTTCGTTCTAGAAGTACTTGCTGAACACTTACTATGGGTTTCCAAGCTATCTAACTCCCAGTTCTCCCAAACAACATTTTACTTATTAATTCATTTCCCTGCACAGAAACTAAATATAATCTTTTATGGCAAGTCAAAAGGATCAAAGCTCAGTCATTAAACACTGTTCCTACCTTCCCTGGCAAAGCTATTCTTACACTTTTTAAAAAAATTTATTTAGTCTGTGCCTTAAAATCTTCAAATATTTCTACTACATTTTTTTCCTGCTGTGATCACTTTCCATCTTTTTATTTCTTTTCTTTCCTCCTTTTGAGTCTCAGTCTCCCTAGTAGTTTTGGTCTTGAACTCACCATGTAGCCCAGGCTGGTTTTACCCAATGCAATCCTCCCGCCTCAGCTTCCCAAAAGCTGGGATTAGAGGTATGTGCCACTATATCCTGCATCTACTTCTTTTTCTTCCTTTGCCATTTTGTTTTCTTTTTCTTTTTCTTTTCTTTCTTTCTTTCTTTTCGTCCTTTTGAAACAGGGTTTCACAATGCAGTTTAGGCTGGCCTTGGACTCACTTTGTAACCCAGGCTGGCCTTGCATTGGAACCCTCCTGACTCAGCTTCCTGAGTGCTGGAATTACAGGCATGAGCCACCATGTCCAGCTCCTTTGCCATTTTCTAATTTTAAACTAAAATTTTCTACATAGGAACGATTTATGTTGAAGGCTCTTCTGAATCCCGAAGAAACAGGGAACATTTCCATGGTATGCGTGCAATTTGATTCTGTCAAAATTATGTGTGTGTTTTTAATGGTTTAGAAATATCAGGTGGTTTCCAAGAAAAGACCTCATGGTAGAAAATTGTAAGAAATAGCAAGATAAATGAGTAGGGCTTACACTTTAAGGATGCAACGGGCCCTTACAGCTGTCTGAGCACTCTGCCCAACATAGGGACTACTAAAAACACTGGAGGAGAACTGAGGCCTGCTTTAATGCTGCGATGCCTGCTTCTGTTTGGACTTTCTCTCCCATCTGCCCTGCCCTAGGCCGTGCAAGAGCTCTGTGATTTTCAAGCAAGGGAGGACTCTGGGACTTGTGTGTCTTGGGCAGGATTGTAACTTTCTAGGGCTGCCGCTACCACAGAAGACTTGAGTGCTTTGAATAATGCTTCAATTATTTGAGATAAGTTTCCGACTTGCAATAGATTAGCTTCAGGCTGTGCACCCCTCCCTTGTCCGCACATTAATGAACCCACTTTCTTATCCTCTATGGGTTCACAGGCCAGGGCGGGAATCGCGGAATTTCCTGGACCTCGAGGGCGCTTCCGCAGCAGTGGGGGCACAGGCCCGTTTTCGGGGTGCAGCTGTCTCGGGGAAGCGTCAGGCGCGCCCAGGCCCACCCCGCTGCATCTGGAGCGAGCGGCGGGGCTGGGCGCAGGGGTGGCACAGTGTCGGGGGCCGAGGCCCCGGGCTGGACCACGCGGGCGAGCTGGCCCGGTGCTGCGGTCAGCGGGCGGCTCGGGTGCACCCGGCCCAGGCTCGCGGGTCGGAGCCGCCAACTTCGGGCCAATCAGCGCCGGCGCCCCCGGCCCGCCCGCAGCGCCCCCGGCCCGCCAGCGCTGGCAGCGGCGGCTCCGGCCCAGCCGACCCGGGACGAGGAGGGGCCGAGCCGCGGGGGATCCTGGACGCCTCGCGGGGCGGCGGGGATTGTGGGAGGCCCGCTCCATTTCCTCCTCCCGCCGCCTCCCCTCCGGCCGGCACCCCAAGTTGGAGGGGCGGCCCCGCGGGCAGACATGCTGGGCATGTACGTGCCGGACAGGTTCTCCCTGAAGTCCTCCGGGGTGCAGGACGGGATGGGGCTCTACACGGCCCGCCGAGTGCGAAAGGTGGGTGACCCCGGGCCGCGCCGCCCGCCCGCCCCGCGCAGGGCCGGGCTTCGGTCCGCCCGCCGCAGCTCCCGGGCGCGCAGACCGGCCGCAGGCCCCGGCTCCAGGGCGCAGCCTCCCGGCCTCCCCGCGGCCCAGCGCCCTCCTTCCCCCTCCCGCCCGCAGGAAGTGCGCGGGACGCGGCCGCCTGCCCGGCCGCGGTGCAGCGGAGGCGCGCGGGCGGCGGCCCCCGTCACGCCGCGCGGCCCGCCCGGAGGATGCAGGATGCGGCCGGAGCCCGTCCGCGCAGCCCGCGGGGCCTGGAATCCCACCCGGCCCGGCTCCTGCCCCTCCAGAGCGCCGGGTGTGGCTCCCCAGGTGCCGCCGAGATGATCTGTGCATCTCGCGTTCTTTGTCTGTTTGAATTTTCCTCTCTTTGGATCTTGTCTGCCAGAAATGCAGAGGGTTGAGGCCAGGCAGACGCGCTGCCTGTCCAAAGCACAAGGCCTGCGAATGCTGGCTGTTGAGAGCCCAGGCCTGGGAAGAGTTACTGGAACATTGCACCCTTTGTGTTTAAACTTGTAAGCCCATAACACAGTGAGTTATGTTACGTTGTTTCTTAGGAAATGTGAAATCTGGAACCGCACAAAGCAGTGGGGGCATACGAAGAGAGGGAGAGCCTGCGAGCCCACGCTTAATGAGCAGGTTCTTTGTGCCAGGGTCCAGGTTTGTACTGTACTAGTGGACGTCATCAGAAACACTCCTTGAAGATCAGCGTTACTCATCCTTTAAGATGTGAGAAAACAAATTACGCAATTACATTTCTTTTTTTCTTGTGTCTTTTTCTTTTTCTTTTGTTTTTGAATGTAAGGTCTCGTGAAATAGTTTAGACTGGCCTTGAACTCACTGACCAGCCCAGGCTGACTTGGAACTTGCAGTGATCCTCCTGCCTCAGCCTCCTGAGTGTTGGGATTACAGGCATGCGCCACCACACCGAGCCATTTCTTTTCGAGGTAGTGAATTAGGCCTCAGATTTAGGACTTCTGAGTCAGAAGGTCATGTTCTTTCCAGAATATTTGTTGGCTCTTAACAGTGGGCATTATAAACCCTTCTCCCGGCCCCTTCCCAGCCTCTTTCACCCCTCCTTGCAGGCAGAACCTCAGGTTAGGGACTAACAGGAGTAAATTCATTGGAATTAGAGATGTATTGAACAATTGCTGTCAGATGTTGAAAATCTACAGTATTCCGCAGCTAAGTGTGACCATGACCGAATTTTCTTTCATTTTTCTGTATAATGAAAAATGCGCAAATGGACTTTACTTAAAGGTCTCTGGCATAAATGCAATTGCCTAAAAAATTAGATACAGTTCTTAAAAATAGTTTCATTTAAAGTTACAATCCTTTGAAGATTAGGCTTATTACATAATCTCAGCTTTTTGTTTTATATTAGACTTTTATTTGTATTTTTATTTTTTGAGACAGTGTCTCGCTACATAGTTCAGACTGGCGTTTGACTAACTATGTAGCCCAGGCTGGCCTCGAATGCAGTGATCCTTCTGCCTCAGCCTCCTGAGTGCTAAGATTACAGGTATGCACCACCACACCCAGTTCATTGTTCATAGTAATGATCTGTGTATGTACTTTTGATTTTTTATTCATCTTAACCTATATTTAAAAAAATCTATTTGGTTATTTGAAAGTACTTCATTGCTTTGGGGCATTGACAGCTTCTGAAATCATTATATTTTATGGCCTTTTACTACTGCACTGGTAGACACTGGTCTTTTCCCAGATAAACTAGAGATTATCTTCGAGTACAGCTAGAATGGTTATCTGTATTTCAAAGCAAATATGCAGGTGTTTTCAGTCACCTGAAACTGTTATTAACATAAGTTAGTTATGGTCCGAAGAGTCTCAGTCACAGAGTCATAGACAGGTTCGTTGACGACAAAAATGACTTAAAGCCTGTGATCCTGGCACTCTGGAGGTATTGCTGCGAGTTGGAGGACATTCTGAGCTACACAGTGAATTCAAGCCCAGCCTGGACTGCATGGCAAGACCTGGTCTCCAGAAAACAAAACTAAACTAAACAAAAATAAACAAAAAAAGAAAACCCAGCAGAAAAAAATCTTAAAGGAAGCATCTTCTTCTTTACCTTCCAAAGGCTGGGACATAGCTAAAGCCAAATAGATTTCGGCTGAATTGCAAGCCGAAGGTGTCTATCAATACATCCACTGTCTGTTTGTATATAGTCAGACCCTCAATTCTTAAAATGCTTTTCATGTTGCCTTAGGCTTCACTGACCATAAGCTGGGAGTCCAGGAAGATACCTCCGTCAGCAGCTGTATCAAAGACTTTTCTTAAAATTTCATGTTTTCTATTTTTTTTTTTTTTTTGTACCCTGTTGTGCTGGGAATCGAGCCTATAGCCTCATGCACACCATGCAAGCACTCTGTCACTGCACCACATCCCCAACCATCTGTTTTCTATTCAAAATAAAGTTTAGGCTCTCCTTACATATATGTGTTGGAAATTACAGATGTTTTTATCATACTTTTATAACATGTATGCTTGTATAACACTTCTGTTTTACAAAATGATTGCAATTCAAGCCATGTGTTGATTTCAGATTTGGAGAATTGGATCCAGACTGAGTTTGGGGAGTTTTGCTGGAAACTGCCCCCTGGTTGCACTCACTGGGTTGACTGGGGATTCCCTTTCCCAGTAGGACTCCTTGCTTCTTCTTCAGACCTGGCCTTCTCTAAGAGGCCTCCCTGCAGCTGAGTCACCTGATTACCTGGTGCTACCACATACCCCGGTCTTACTAGAGTTTTCTTCAAAGTTATGTTGTTTTGTAGGCCCGTTGCCTCTAACTTTTTTTCCATTGTAAAAGCTATATAGCAACAGCAAAGGAAAGGAAGGAGGGAGTCGCTGGGAAGCTCTTGAATAGAAGGCCTGAGTCCGTGCTCACCTGCACATTGTAGTTTGCTGCTGATAAGAATAAAATGTAATACAACGGGTGTTTATTGAACATCATGTGCCAGACCTTGTTGTGATTGTGAAATCATAAGCAATTTCATGCTTTCATGCTTCCGTGAAGATGTAAAGATGTGAAATGCAAAGGATTGTGCAGAGTAATTGAATTAATGTAAGTTCCTCCAAGTTAACATGTTAAGTATATGCACAGACAAAATGTTAAACAAACATCCTGAGGTATTACATTTTTTATATCATGACCATTTTGTTCCCCAGCTGGCTTACACGATTAACCTGGGGGTGGTGGTGTTTGACATGGTGCTTGAACCTAAAACGTGGCAAGGTAATGTGTAAGGTCCTTCAAGCTTTCAGGATTAAGGTGTAAAATATACCACCACCAGCCTGCCTGCCTTTTAAGTTATTTATTTTTGCGGTACTAGGGGTTAAACTTTGGGCCTTTGCACTGAGCTTTGGACCTATCTGTTTTTATTTTTTATTTTGAGATAGGTCTTTTCTAAGTTACTACATTGCCCAGGTAGAAGTTAAACTTAACTCCTCCTACTTCAGCCTCCCACAGTGCGGGAATGACAGGTGTGTACCAACGTTGCCTGACTCTTCCTTTCACATTCATCTTAATTTGCAGGTTTTCCTTTTGCTTTCCATCATTTCATTACTCATAGGTGGCAGGAACTGTGCTAGACTCTAGAATATACAAGAGAGCTAGACAGAAGGTCTTTGTATAGAGCTTGTTTTCTTGTGTGGGGAGATAGATGGCTAATAGGTTAAAAAAAAAAAAAAAGATGATTACCAGTCAAAGAATATGTTAAATGAAGGAAGTGGCGGAGGTGAGAGCAGGTGTGGTGTAGGTGAGGCTGACCTCTCACGGGGAACTGATTTCTGAAGGCGCTGGACCATCCGGGAGAACAGTTGCGGAAGGGAAGTGTACGGAGCTGGGACTAAGCGTAAGTACGGGGTGCAGGGGAAAGCGTGTGCATTCGAGGCGCACTGCCACAGTTTTGAACACCTTCTCTTCCGGTGGCTTGAGTGAGGCATGCCGTGGAGAGCTACGTAGTGACTGAGTTTTGGCTTGACCGAGTGGTCACCTTGCTGAACTTCTTCCACATGACGTGTGCCATATCGGAAACCAGCACAGTGGTGCCTCGGTTCACAAACTCAATTGTCTCCACAGTTCTCGCAAACCAAAAAGGATAAGAACAGATTCAGTTTCCCCCATAGGGTCCCCATTGAGCCTAGTGATTGAAATTTTTTCTCTTTTTTTGTCTTTTTGAGACAGGGTCTTGCTGTGCAGTTCAGACTGGCCTTGAGCTCAATTTGTAGTCGAGGCTTGCCTCGCACTCGCAATGATCTTCCTGAGAAGTGCTGGGATTACAGGCGTGCACCACCATGCCCGGCACTACTGAATTTTTAAAATTAGTATTATTGGTACATTTTAGATATAAAAACGATCACATTCATCATAGGGAATTTGTGCCTGTCCACGATGTATCTTGATTCTCCTTTTTCCCCCAGGCTCCTCCCTTCATTTCAACTCCCCTTCGCCTCCTTATTTACAAAAGCTTTGTTTCCATTGTTTTCCTTCTATTCGCTTTTTCTTTTCCCTTCCTTCCCTTTCCCCTGCCCCCTCCCTTGTCTGACCATTGACTTCGATTTGGTTCTAGTCCAACTCGGTTTGTGACCAGAATTGTGAAAAGAATCAAGTTCATGAATCCAGGTACCAATCCCGTCAGGTTATGTCGGTGAAACAACTTCAAAAGCAGCCGGCATTTCGAGAAACAGGACAGCACCCTGAACAACACTAACGGCAGGACTTCACTTTGTCTCTGCTGCAGAACTTAGAACATGGCTGGGAAATAACATACACAACAAAAACAAAAAGTTTTTAAAATAGATTAGATGCCTTAGGGCTGGGGACATAGCTCAGTGGAATAAGCGCCTGCCTAGCAAGCGCAGCATCCTGAGTTCGATCCCCAGTACCGCCAAAAAAAAAAAAAAAAAAAAAAAATAGATTAGATGCCCAAATTTGGTTTTTGTAATTCTTTTTGTTTAATTTTAAAGAGAAAAAAAAAAAGAACATAACAATGAAACCAAGTTTGTACCATGGATGTAGATGGATGCGGCCAGACACTCCATAGGGTAGTGGAATCACAGAATTAGGAAGCCTTAGTCTACCCAGGGAGACACAGAAGTAAGCACTTTCTCAACAGGCTGACCAGGGCTGTGATGGGCAGCTGAAGGGTTCGGAGGCGGGACAACTGCTTATCATGACAGTTGTCATAAAATGAGGGGAATCAAGGCTTTATGGAAGGGGTGACTTTTATGGGGGGTGTAATTTTGCCTCCATCAGTCTTATGAAGTGGGTGCTGTTATTATGCGCGTTTTCAGATGAAGAAATGGAAACAAAAAGCCTTGCCAGTGTGACAGTAAGTAGTGGTATGTCTGCCTTTGATTGCAGCGAGTCTTGACCAGATGCGTGTTGAGAAGCAGCTGAATGGATACAGGTAGAATTGTTGAAAATAAAATTGAAATCATTCTCAAAGGTCTAGACTTCATGCCAGCTTGAGGAAGCTGCACAGACATTTCCAGGGTGAAACCCGTGGCAGCATTTAGAAGTCTGGGTTTTCTGTTTGCATTTGGCATTTGTTGTCTCATTTTATTGTGCAATAATCTTAAGTGGTTAATTATTGTCTTCTATTTATAGATAACAGGCTTGCTCAGTTATTACTTCTTGTCAGAATTTTGGGAGTTTTCCTTATCTTGACCTTTTATATTTTTCTCTCCTTCTCAGTCTATTCTTCGTTAGTAGGTTTATGCTAAAGCCTTACCTGATCTGCAGAGAAAGTTATTTTCATACTCAGAAGTGCTTCAGCTGGCTTACCTTTAGCATAGCACAGCTCTTTGGTGCTATGAAACTTTTGGTGGTTGTACTAGGATTCACACCCAGGGCCTTGGCACCAATCTACACCCCCAGCTCCTTTGTATTTTTTATTTTGAGACAAGGTGTTGTTGAGTTACTCAGTTGCCCTAACTGAATTCAGATTTATGACCCTCTTACCTCAACTTCCCAGAGTGCTGGGATTATAGGTGTGTACCACCACATCTGGTTAGGTTGGGATTTTGACAAAGAACAAAAGACTAAAATACAAGCTGAACAAAAACAAAAAACAAGCAATTTGTAAATGAAATGAAAGACTTATCTCTAGGAGATTTCCAGTGTCCTAAGGCCCACTGTCCTTAACTGAACACAGGTAAACCATAGCGAATGTTCTGTTCCTGGCCTTCTTCCCTCTCAACTCTGCCTTTTGCCTAAGGAGCTCCTGATAGTATCCAAGTCCATGAACCCCACGGCAGTCTCCACTGTGCTTTGTCCCACTCCTGAACAAATTCAAGTTCCTTATTCAAAGGCTTTCCAGCTCTGGAGCCCCTTTCTGCAGCTCCTTCTCGGGGCAAGGGCTAATGACAGCACCGAGGTATTAGTTTCCTGTTACTGCTGTAACAAATCATCACAAATTTAGTGGCTTAAAACAACCCGAAGTGATTCTTATGGTTCTGAAAATTAGAAGTCTAACATAAGTGGGCATGAATATAAGAGAAAATCTATTTCTTGCCTCTCATAGTTGTTTAGCAGCTGTCCCCTTCCCTGGCTCACGGCTCTACATCATTTCAACCTGTTTCTGTTGTTGCTTTGCCTTCTTTCTGGCACCCTGCCTCCCTCTAATAAGGAACCACGTGATGGAGTACATGCAGGATGATCTCTCTATCTCAAGATCAATGGCATCGCACCCTCAGAGAGCCTTTTCCAGAGTAAGGCAGCCTGCGGGTCCTGGAGGGCAGGGTGTGGATGTCTTTGGCGGTCCGTCTTGAGGCTTCTGAGACCTCAAAGTGTGCTTCCTTCTTGCCCAGGTCAGCAGAACATTTCATAGGGACTGACTGGAGTGAGGCTGTTCTCATACACTGGTCTTCATAAGGTGTGCCCTTTGTGAATGTACTGTACTGATTAATATTCCTTCTTGTTTGCAGTATTCACTACAGATAACATTTCTACAGTATTGATTCTGGCTGGGGTCTACAGGTTAGCAGTGGTGCAGTAAACGCTAGGTGAGGACTCTTCAGGAGGAAGAGAAAGTGAAGGCATGAGCAGCAGAGTAGAAACACCAGCAGTGTTGCCAAAGGTAATGTTTACGAGAACTAAAGAAGCGATGCCATTGGCTCACCACCATTGTACCGGTGAGGATGCTGAGGGCAAAGACTCGCAGGCACCTGCAGACAACAGCTGCCTCTCAGCCTCCCGAGCCTCCCACAGTCCCAACCTCCAGTCCTTCAAACCACAATGGAAGGATTTGGACTGGAGATACTTGGCATGATGGAATGATGTGTAAAAAGTTCCAAAATAAAGGTTTTGTGCTCAGTTTATGAAAACACAGGAAGAGTTTTTAAAAAGCAGGTTGAAGTTACACGTTATAAACAACAGCACCAAAACACATGGGAATGAAAAAAGCCCTAAAATGAAAAGTAAGTAAAAGGAGGCAGAGGAAAAATCTACCAGGCACAAAAACAGATTTTGTGAAATAAGTTTGTTGATCAGCTTAGAAGATGACTTTGTTGAAGAAACAATGAACTTTTATCCTCTGGCTAAAATCCTGTCAGTGTGTGTTTATTTACATCTTCTGGTGGCCAGTGATAACCCATCTGGAAGTGTAATCAGAGGGAAAATAAGCCCCACAGTGCCCGCCATGTATGCCATCTCTGTTCTGTGTGCACGTGTCCACCGTTCACCATGGCTTGGTTTGCTGCTCTTATGAGAAGTTCTAAAAATGCCACTAAAAATCCACTGAAACTAATGCCCCAAAACTTTTATCTTTTATTTTTTGTGATGATAGTAGATACAGTTAATCTCCTAAATATTTGTGAAGCAATTACAGTTGTTAGACACAGTCCTGGTAGCAAGTGACAAAAGGGTGACTGACAGAGACAGCAGCCACTGGATGCCTTTTAAGTTCTTGTTTTAGACCCAGAACAGCTTGCAGAGGGGCCACTGTTATTCCCGATGTGGAAGAGAGTTCTGTCTGCATGAATGGATTCAGGAGAATTTGAACTTCAGCTGTTTCATATACAGGTTGAGTATCCAAGACTGAGGATAGAAATGCTCTGAAACGTGAAACTTTGTGAGTGTTTGCATTAATGTAGGCCTCTAAGTTGTTTAGAAATAGTATCTGCAATCAGACAGGGCTGGGCCCTCGAGAGGTCAGTGCAGAAGGCAACTGTGTCCGGAGGTGCCTTCACCGAAGCTCAGGCCTCTGGACAAAGAGGAAAGACTATACCCATATAATTCCCTTGGGGATGGACAGCAGTGATGGACATTCTGTTAGCCATCAATCACCTTGGGTAGGGGACCAAAACCTCCTTAACCCACCCCTTCCCGGAGTGTCCTTGTTCGTCCCCTGTGTGCTTGCTGTGTGACTTGTTCCCCGTGTGGTCCCTATTTAATCAATATTACCTGAGTGACTATACTTGTAATGCTATGAGTTAACTATAGCTTGTTCCATCTTACACCCGCATCCCCTTGTGATTTTACTCCATAAAACTCCCTTGAGAAGCAGGTTTCCTGGGCCACACACTGGGGACCCCTTTTGCCCCTCTTAGAAGTTTTTCTCTCAATAAACACTTCCTGCTCTTAATCTCTGTTGTTCCTAGAATTCATTTTGTGATTTTAGAGAACACAAACTTGGCGTATTAGACTTCTAGCAGGTCAGAAATTTATCTCCCTTATACTATTTGGATTATTTGCAGGGCCTACATCATCTCTGTATCATATACCCTATATCAGTATGACATCACAGGGGAGCACTTCATCCCTGATGAGTTACCGTCAAAACATAGGCACACTGATGATTCTGTATAGAATTGCCCTCAGGTTATATGTGTAAGATGTATATAGGTTTTCTTCCTTCCTTCCTTCCTTCCTTCCTTCCTTCCTTCCTTCCTTCCTTCCTTCCTTCCTTCCCTCCCTCCTTTGGTACTGGGCATCGAACTCAGGGCTTTGCGCTTGCTATGCAGGTGCTTAGTGTAAGATGTATATAAAGCTCAAATGAATTTTGTGCTTAGGCTTATGTTTCCTCCTCACCATACCCGGTTATATATCTACAAACATTTTAAAATATGAAAAAATCCAAAATTCTCAACCCTTTTTAAATAAGGGATACTCATCCTGTACCCTTTGCATTGAGTATGTTTTTTTATAATTGACAAATGCTGTATCCACAAGTGCAAACACAAAACACTCACATACCTAAAACAATTACTTTTACAGAAATGAAAATGGAGTAGGCCCAATCAACTAGCATTTATCATTCAGTATATTCGGTGTCATGGAAAGTCTAATTTAGCTACTTTGGCTCTATTAATTTCAGCAACTGAATATATTCTGTGCTGCACATATGGGTAGCACAGTTTTGTTTATTCAGGTCTTACTTTATAGAGTCATCCAATAAGTCTCTATCACAGTATGTGTTCATATCTGTACCACTTTTGGATACAGTAATTAATAACATGGATATTCTGTGTCTTCTGGAGCCTGCATTCTGAGAGGAGACAGGAAATGGTGTCTTATGAGGCAAATGTTATGTTAAAATGTAGGAAGAAGAAAAGAAAAGTAGGGCTGGATCTGGTTGAGTTGGCATAGAAAGGGTGGGGGACACGTGGGGGTTGTGGTAGTTAAGCTGGATTGCCAACTTGCTTGGTTTGAGAGCCAGTTTAGGGGCTTAGTAAAGGGCATTTCTGCGCATGTCTGGGTGGTTATGGAGGCCTGGCATGTGGACCCTGTCTTACCCTGACACCCTCCTCACTGGCACCGCTCCCCTGCTGTGCTTCCCGGCCACAGCAAAGTGAGCATCTCTGCTGCACCGTGCCTTTCTGCCATGCTGTTTCCACCTTGGAGCCAGTTTAGCATGGAGTGAACCCTCAGAATCCATGAGTCAGGTTAAACAGGTTTTCAGCTGTGGGTGTCAGGTATTCTTTCCTAGCAACAGGAAAGCTACCAGCATAGGTACATTATAAATTAGGTAGCCCTGTAAGTCCTCCTAAAGCAGGTCACATTTGGGCAGTGATTTGAAGGGTGGAACTAGTTATTTCTGTAGGAGAAGATCATCTAGGGAAGGGAGCAGCTGGTGCAGAGGCCTGAGATGGAGGTTTAACTGTTGTGTTCCAGGAAGATCAAGGCAGTCAGGGTGGCCTGGATGCAGTAGACCACAGGCAGGTGTTCACTCGTAGGAAGAGGTCGGAGAGCTAGTGCAGAGAATAATCAGGGAAGAGCCACGTTTCTTAGTGCCTTGTAGGTCACTGTACATCTTGTGTGAAATAGATCATTGCTTCAGGGCTTGAGCAGAGGAGCTGTGTAAGTGTATCCAGGATTACCCTGGCAGCTGTGTTGCAAATAGTCTGCTGTGGGGGAAATACATGCACTGGGAGGGTCACTGGGATTCCACTCGAGTAATCCACGTGAGATGGTGTTGCTTAAGTAAGCAGTGGCGATGTTGGCAGTGTATTTTTTTTTTTATTATTTTAAAAGTAAAAGAACGAAGACATATTAACAAACAGACACAAAGTAGCATAAGAATAATACAATCAAAACTGATCTACAGGGCCTGGGGATATAGCTCAGTGGAATAAGCGCCTGCCTGGCAAGTGCAGCGTCCTGAGTTCAATCCCCAGTACCGCCAAAAAAAAAAAAAAAAAA